>JARGCV010000027.1:4805000-5070000 GCA_034064705.1 Bothrops alternatus
CTCATTCTAAATCTTCTCAGCATTCTAATTTGCAATAGCCTCTCATTGAGAAAATGTGACAACACCAAAAATAATATACACCCAATGAAGTATTCACACAAATGCTGTGACTTACATAGTTGCATTAGATATCCTGACAAAAATACAATCACAACACTCAGGTGACTACACATATGTTACCATTTGCCACTTTTCTCCTCCCCTCCCCTGCCAACATCCCTGCTTGTAATTGCCTATGAGTACCACTGGGACAAATCCTTGAAGCTATTTGCCTGGCTACTTCAGTTCAGCAATCAAAAGTTTTCCGGTTCAGATACTTTGGATAGGGTTACCAGATGTCCATCAAAAGGAAATATGTCCTCCATTTTGTCATCATGTCCTCTGTCCAGCAGATGTAGCCTTAAAAATCAAGTACCGTCTGGATGCTTAAGTATCTACAAGCAGCCTCTTTCTGAGCAGCTTTTCTCCCAGAGTCAGTGCTTCCCTAATAAGTGCTAATGACAAGTTAACAAGCTCAGCTTTGTGGCTTAGATTGACTAGTACTCTCCAGGCTGCCTTCTGCCTGAAACTGATAAGACCTTAATCACTTACTACATGATGCAGTCTTTTGCCTCCTCTCTTGCTCTAGTACATTCCTGTGATTGAAAAGCTAGTCTTTTTGATGCTAGAAAAAGTAATTTCATATAAATGTAGATCTAAACATGTTTTTTTCTGTCACTTTTTACTGTAATTTTTACTGTGAAGCCAACAAAGTTAAACACTTCATTCTTCTTCCATTTGATCTTCCCAATTTCCCATGTCCTTCTTATCTGTTCGGATATCTGGTAATGCACCCAGTACTCCAATGCTTTTGGATGGTTCCGTAATACCTGCACATATTTAACAAGAGAGCCAGACGTAGACCCAAAAGAGGGAATGGTGTCCTGGAGAACAATCATATACATGTCTACTCAAAATATGTACTAATAAGGCCAACGGACTTTAGAATTCCCACATTATTTAATTGGAGCAAATATATGTTTAGGTTATGAACTATATCACATACAATCATATACTGTAGGTAAAGATAAAAGTTTCCCCTTTCCAGCTGTTTTTGACTCTAGGGGTTGGTGCTCATCTCATCTGTTTTTTAGCCGAGGGAGCCAATATTATGCAGACATTTCCATGCTCATGTGGCCAGCATGAGTATATGCCAAGGTACACAGAATACTGTTACCTTCTCACTAAAGTGATACCTATTTATCTACTTGCATTTGCATGATTTCGAACTGCTAGGTTGACAGGAGCTGGAGCAAGTAATGGAAGCTCACTCCATCATGCAGCACTCAGGTCTCAAACCTGAATGCTTTCCAGCTAACAAGCTCAGTGTCTTTAACTGCTGAGCCATTACACCCCCCTCTAAAGTTATATATATATTCATATAATTATAATGTACTCGTATGAATATATAGTCACATATATAATATTCATATGCATGCATTATGATATAGCAAATAAAATGAGTTTCTTATCCATTTTTGCTTGCTTATTAACCAATTAATAGCTAACCCATGACTTTATTATCAATTTACCTTGCTTAAGTTATTAATAAATATTATATACTTACATGGTGGATGACCACTCTTTTGAGGACCTACAAATCCTAAACACAAAGCAGTAGCTAGTACTAAGCAGGTCTTAAACTCCATTCTTTTATCCAGCCTGTGCTCTTCAGTGTTCCTTAAATATACAAATACACAGGAACATAATTTATAATCATAAGTTACTATAATATAAATATTAAATTAGCCTTTCTCCTTCAAAAATGTTGCAGCAAAGTTCTGCTTCTTCTTAAAATTAATTCTAAATACTCACTTGTGGTTGTGATTCTGTAACAACTACCCAACTGTACAAACCAGAAAATACTTCACTCCTTAAATAATGTGTTTTTAATCACATGGCAAAATAACTTGCACTAGATTTATAACAACAGGAAAACATTTTGCAGCCAAAAGTTTCACTTCTCCTGCCAGCATTCTTTTTCCTTTCCCTACCCTGGTGAGTGTGGTAGTGATAGTATTCCCATTGAACACTCTGGGCTGTTCTGAGATTTTCAATTTTTTTTATGAGCGTCAGAGAGTTTATGATTGTATTTTGTTCACATTAAAGTTGCATTTTTTTAAGCTGCTTTCAGGGCAAGATCTTGTATTTTATAGATCACAACCTGACCCTTAAAAAGAAATTAATTAAATAACATAGCACTACTTCTGATTTTTTCTTCCTTCTACTTAATGTGGAGATGCTATGGAATTATTATCTTTTAAAAGTATTTGGAGTCCTACAATGTATCTCATAAGTCCTTTTCACTATTTGTTGTGACTTTGTTATTCAAGGAGGCAGATTAAACTGTGTAAGATAGAGGTATTGACACAGTTCCTTGCTCTGCCTATGGTGTATGCCAATACTTTCCGTCACTGGCTTTGTGTACTGAAGTCTGAAGAGAGCTGCATCTTGAACACAAAATAGCTTTTGTATGATTGAGAACATGAAATTCAACAAACTGGAAATGAGTTTGCTTATAAATAATTCATACCATTGCTAAATATTACATAGAGTAAGAGACACTTTTGTAGATAATCTAGTTAAGGCCAATGCTAAAGTATCACAATTGGTTATCCAACGTCTCTTGTACACTTTCACCAAAAAGCCATCCCAGGTATTTTTACAATTCAACTCCTATCATTATGAAATTCTTTCTAATATTCAGGGGAAATTTATCCCCACCGTCTGTAATTTAGGCCTTTAAATTTAATTCTGTATTCAGGAACAGCAGAGAATACTGGAATTTATTATCTTCTGTGTGACAAACCATTGAGTATTTGAGGAATGCTATCATGCCTCTCCCCACATTGCCTTCTTCAGCCTAAACCTAGCCAGCTCTTTTTAACCTTTGCCCAGGGATCCTTTGCCAAACTTCTTAGTATCTTTATTGTCCTCTGGAACCATTCAATTTTGTCTACCTTTTTCTTGAATTGGGTCCTTCTGAATTGAATATGTTTCCATTTTATTCCATCCTAATCAATCTTATTTGATGATCTGACTAGTGCAGCATAAAATGAAACTATTGTTTCTGTAGCAAGTGGTTTATGAAATTGTATCGCTACAGATTTCCATCTTGAGGATTAATATCTGTGGGAAAATCTTTATATTTCCATATCCACATATAAGCTCACTGCACCTGGCCCCACCCTTTCCAAACAAATTCATCTGACCTCACTCTATCCCACAATTTAAAAACATATTTAAAAGCTTAATTATTTTAAAGATCATTTGATTTTACATGGCACTTACAAAACAGAAAACAAAGAATAAGACAAAGAAACACATGAAGATTTTAATCTTACTTGAACTGTTGAGAAGCTAGAAATATCTGACTTGACTGGAGTGCCTGCAGATATGGAACCTGGAGTAATACTACATTTCCTGTTTACTAGGGGCCCAAGTATTAATTTTGCATAGCACCTCTTAGTCTGTGGAATCATATTTTAATGACTGTGAAGTTACATCATGCATTAACGGAGTCTGCAGTGCTTTATTTTTGAAAGAGCATAGAACAAAGGGCTTGTTCATACATGATAGGTTAGGCCTTGGGCAACAGGCTACACTTCCCTAATTATTTGTAAGATGTTCAGCTACTTCACTGTCTTAGCATTGGTTCCTCTGAGTTCATACTGCAACATATTGGCAGTATGTTGGATGTTTTCCATATTTGGATATACTATAACCCCTGGCATTATGCTGACATCAAGGATGTGCCCTGGAATTCAGACAGATTTGCTTGGAAATCTTTAGATTTTGTCACAAAATCTTTGTTTTGTGACAACCCTCATTTTTAAGTCTTCCTGAAAGTAATGCAAACTGCATTGTACATCTACACTTTTTAATAAGAAATGTTGATAAAGCAAGATAAATTGCAAGATAACATTTCCCTATTTTTTCTGCATAGCTGATTATGATACAAACTGCAAGAAAACCCATTCTATATTTCAATAATATGAACAGAATGCATTTTTCATCAGTAATAACTCCCCTCTTTTAATCAAAATTTTTGGTTAGTAATGATCACAGACAAGAGGTAAATGGGGAGATTTCAACACTGCACTAATACATTGTGAAAATTTTTATATAGCATTCTGTGAAGCCTTTAAAATACAAAATGTCAAAAAAATTGTATCTTCAGTAACTAATTCTACAAATGAGGGATAGGATTTTCAGCTAGAGAGAAATTGGTTCTGTACAAGGCTGATTCTTGTGGTATCACTATACTCAGATCTGACACAGCTAGAAATAGAGAGCATTTTCATACATGAAGTTAAAATCTGCTTTTAAATATTTCTTCTGCTACTTATAGAGGTTGGTGAAGAATTCCAGAGGAAGGAGACAAAAATAGTACAGAGATCACTTAGTCAATGTCCGTTTTAATTATGATTAAGAGGGAGTATGTTAATCATCTAATCACCCTCAGGTACCTGAAGGGCTGTCATTGTAACAAAACTGTTATCTTTTTCTTCAGGCAGTTAAATCCAAAGCAACAAATATAAAAAAGGCATTAATTTTGTTTTCAGTGTTAGTTGGATTTGATGTCCAGATTGCATGCTGGCTAGGGAATTCTGGGAATTGAATTCCTTGCATCTTAAAATTGCCAAGGTTGAGAAACACTGGTTTAAAGTAATAGTCATCAATCAAGGATGCTACAGCCATAGATTTCCTTCATTGCCTGAAGGCTAGGCAAGAAGATTTTTGAAGTAACAATAATTCTGATTTGATTATACTCTCATTCTGGTATACGAGGTGGGAATGGGGTTCAGAAAAAGGGTAAAAGAGAAGGTTGTAATATGAATGAGCATTAGTGTCAACATCCAGCTTGAGAATCCAAATAAAACTCCAGGTTCATTCCATCTCTGAAAATCTTACTATTTATTGAATACACTGCATGGTTATGTCAAAGCAAAACTAACTCTGAGGTTCCAACATCAATTCATAGACTTAAACAATAATTTTCCCAGCCAAACCCCTAATGTCTTACATAGTCCATATAAACAAGTTCATTTTGTTATGGGAACCATCTGCTTCAAATCCACACCCGTTCTGGTGTCCTTGAAAAGGCTTCAGGCTCTCACAGTCTTCAGCAGAATCATAGAAGTTCCGTTTCTTCATCTAACCCACTTGAAAATAACACCTCCCCCCCTTAATCTAAAGACAAGTTGAAACACAGAGGCATGTAGCTGCCAAAGCTTCATCATTGACAATTAGGCTATTATATTCAGAGTCAATTGAGTTGAAGTCTCATATGTGAATGTCCACATATTTTTTCAGATATATTTTGTTTTAGAAATATTTGGCTGAATCAGTTGTTCTTAGACATGAATTTCCTTCCTTCTTTATGCTTCTGGGAAACAGAGAGAGGCCCTCTAATTTTGTCCCTATCTGAACTTTTGCCACCTTCAATTCCTCTTACAAATGTCTATTAGATATACATATGTGGAATGGAATCTAGATATATTTTAGGAGGACAGAAGCACTACATGCATACACCTGGACAATTATACTCATCTAATGGATACTCATCAGGGACATAGCACTTGATATTAATGGTGGGCACTGTTATTTAGGTGGTCTCACAAACCCCTTCAAGCATTTGTTGAAGGTGTAAAAAATGAACTATTAAAGGAATACCTATTCTATAGGTTCACATATGGAATTCAAATGATGTACTACATAGTTAAATATTGGTTAGCTAGGAATTCTGACACTATTAAATAGAAGTAACCATTAGAAAGCATTTTAATACCTTTGAATATTTAATATATTAAATTCCTTTGGGAGTAGTTTGAATTCTGTAGTCTTTTTCAATTGGAGGAAGCATGTTTAGCCAGGAGGGCTTAGTTGTACCTGCAGAATCCCCAGCTGGTTAATCTTCTAGATGCATGAACCAGGATTTTTTTTCCAATTCTGTGGAATTTAAACTCCCAAAATTCTGGAGATTGTCCAGAATTCCCCAGCCTGCAAGGCCACTGTTGAGAATTTTGAGAGGTTTAACTCCAAACAATTAGAAAAAGGCTGGGGTAAGTAGGAACATTTTAAATGTATAACTGCACTAATACCGTAAGTTGGGTACTGCCAATAGGCCTCCTGAATATGAGACTGAAATAGAGCAGGATTATTGAATTAAAATCTCTTTGAATTGCTGGAGAAACAAAACAAACACAAAGATTCAGGCAGGATTAAATAAAGGGAGCTCCCCCCCACAAACCATATACCACCACAAATATGGATGAGATGTACCCAAATAAATACTTTGCATTGCCTGGGGATGTACTTGTTATCCATTAGGTGGTAGTGGCAGAATTTGTTGATTTCCAGGGAGAAAAAGGGAGAGACAAACTTAAGATGAAGTTAAACACATTACATGGTTTGCTTTGCTTTATTTTTTAGAGAGTGCAAATATTGTTGAGCACCAGGATTCAGAAAAGTAGCATTTCACAATCATAGTTTGTTAGTTCTCCCCCTTAGATCAGGGAAAGTGGATTTAATTAATTTATTCAGCTGTATTTTTTCTGCAGGATTTCATAAGGTATGAAGTCATAATGAAATGCAGAGTTATGAAAGAAGTTAGATGAACAGCTCTTCATGCAGAAACGTACTTCCTATCACTGAACTATTTCCGGTTAAGAGTGTTGGTTTGGTGGAAAACATTTTATAAGGCACACGCTACAATAATAACAAAAAAGGATAATGCTGAATAGAATGAAAAACAACAATAAAACTATAATTTAGTAGATTCATCATAGCGCTTCTCACCACAAATTGTGAAAAAAAACCTGGCTTTAAATAGGCTGATGCAGTTTACAGTACATGTTAGTTGCCTCATAAGAGACCGTCCCCAGTAATTCACAATCTGTCTTGTGATGTTATTGAAGTGTCTTCCTTTGCTGTTACTTAATGTAAAATTGTAATTATAACAATATTGCCTTACCCATTTGGTTTTTCTAACTAATACAGGGATATGGTGTTTTCCTCCTCAAAATTTATAAGGATGTTGGATCGGTGGGATATTAGATAGGATTGTACAGTGAGGAAAATTTAACTTCTCCATCAGTGTTTTATCACATTTCCAAACTGGTAGTGGAAGTGTTATTTTGTTTTTAAAAAGAAACACAGGACAAACTGCTATTTTAGAAACAGAATAAATGAGGACTTCGACTTCCGATTCCGGATCGCGGCACCTCTAGCCACACGGGGAGACGTCTCCTCATTTGGCTAGTTTCCCTTCGCCGGTAGACCCCTGCGGGGGTTGAAAGTCGCCCTGGAGGGCGCGACCACCGTCGAGGAGGCTGTGCTCGGCTGCAGAGGAGCGGCGGCTCCTCTAGCTGTCTGAGCTGACTCTGAGGGCCGACGGAGAAGATCGGCCATAAAATGGCCGCACCAACTGCAAGTCACAAGAACAACTAAGCATGAAAAACCACCGTGGTGAATCCAGGTGAGACCTTTTCTTCTCTCGCTATCCTGACCTTTCCTGTAAAGAGTTTTTATTTTCCCTTATTAAGAAAGCGGCGGCTGCCTATATGTGGAAAGAAGAGCTAAAAAGAAAAAGATTAATTTTTGTGTGTGTGGTTGTTTTTTTCCCTACTATTTGACTTCTGTTGGGTGAATTTCAGGGGAAAAGAAGGAAAAAAGGGACATTGTTACCTTCCTTTTTTTAATCTGATAATCTAGGACAGTGGTTCTCAACCTGTGGGTCGCGACCCCATTTGGAATCGAACGACCATTTCACGGGGGTCGCCAAACAACGCAGTCCGCCATTTTTTCACCCTTTTCCTTAGCTATGCTACGCCATTTCCCCCCCCTTTCCCTTAGCTGTGCTACTCCCTCTTATTCTATTGGCTTTTGAAAGCCAATAGAATAGACTCTCTTGAATAGAGTCTAATTCTATTGGCTTTCAAAAGCCAATAGGAATTGTCCAGGCTGTCTCTGCCCTGCTGAGCCTGCCAAAAGTCCCAGTCTGCAAACGGTGCTGCAAGTTGTCTGCAGCGAAGGCAAGTTCTCTGGAACTTTCCATCCCTCCATGCTGAGCAACTACTAAAACTGTAAGTAAAAGAGGGCCAGGGGTGGGAGTTGGGAGGCCGGTGGGCGCAGGGAGGGTTTTTGGCGCGCGTGGGGCCCGGTGGGTGTCTTACCTCCCTTGGGCTGGGCCAGTTGGTGGCCCAGCCCAGGGTCGCCCTGTACCGTCGCTGCCGCGACCACCCAGGAGCACCTGAGCACCTGGGCCTGCCTGCTGCCACCCCGAACGGGTGGTGGCCTACGCCTCGGCTGGCGCAGGGGGCAGCACCACGCATGCACGGCACAGCACCACGCATGCACGGTGCAGCACCACGCATGTGCAGCACAGGGGTAGCACCACGCATGCGTGGCGCAGGGGTAGCACCGCACATGCGCGGCGCAGGGGGTAGCACCACGCATGCATGGCGCAGGTCGGGCTCGCAGCCTGAAAAAGGTTGAGAACCGCTGATCTAGGAGATAAATTTTGTTGATTTTCTAAAAAAAGAAAGAGATAAAACTTTCCTTTTTTTTCTTTAACTTGATTAACTTGGAAAAAGAAAAAAGAAAAGACTTTATAGTCCACTGAGGACATGTGGTGGCGAAAAGCGAAATTTCAACTGTACTTCTCCCTGTTATTTGAAGAGGGATTGGATTTATGTGATAATAAAAGAGAAAAGATAACTGGACAGCTGGGTGGTGAAGCTGGCTATTAGACCTTTGGAGGCGGATATTTGTGGATCTTTTTCAAGTAGTCTCTAATAAAGGAATAGGCAAAGCTACCACCAAAATGGCTGAAAGTTATTCACATCTTGACTATGATTTAATACTGGAAAAAATATTAGAATTTACAGAAGATTTCAAAACATTGGAAATCTTGGAGAAAATCCAAAGATACCACCTCGGAATCTTATATTGACCCTCTAATAATGAACCAAGTTATGGAACAAGGAACAATAGAAGATGAACAGAATAGTCCTGAACAGACCTATATGCAACTTAAAGAGACAGAGACACTATTTTTACAATCTAATTATGAATCTGCATTGAGAGAAAATGTGGAAACCACTGAATCAACTAATGCTACACAACGTCACCTACAACTGATGGACAATGTTGAGGATCAAAAAATAACTGTAATTGATTCAGCTCAACTACCAAAAATAACAAAGATTGATACCCAGACACAATTTTTCAGAAATTACAATAAAGAGGAAAGGGAAAGAAAATTTGTTCAGTTTGAACTGGTTATGAATCCTTGTAATCAAATTGTGAGGTTTGATAACCGAAAAGCCTTATTATGGGAACCAAATTGGCATAGAAAGAAAGCTAGAGTCAGGTTTAAATGTGACATAAAATGTTATTTGCCGGGTTAAAAAGGCTTTAGAAACTGTGTCTGATTTAATGACGACTGAAGGATGTAAATTTACTGTTACCATGGTTGATAATTATTTGAGGGAGTAAATTTCTCTAGAGGACAAAAAGACCTTATAGATGTAGATTGACAAAATGATTAAATATATTTTTAAAGGGGGGAAGGAAAAAGAGAAAAAAGAATGGAAATGTGTTTTCTTTTCTTTCTTTTTTATTTCCTTAAATTTGATAATTATGTTGTAATAGAGAAAGAGAATATGTCTGATTTAATTAGGAATGAAAGATGAGAATTTTCTGATATTATAGTTGATAAGTATTTGAAGATACAAACTTATTAAGGCCTTAAAAAAAATCTGTCTCGATGAATGATCTTGTATTAAGGATACCTGAAATCACAACTATATACTTACTAAAATGTAATTGGAGTATGACAACAGTAATTAGTATAGCCTAAAAACAGGATATAGATTATAATTGCATGTGTTTGATGATTTTTGTTTGATTGAACTTTGTATAAATTTTATAAAATTTTATAAAATTTTATAAATTTTATAAAATTTTATAAATTTT
Organism: Bothrops alternatus; assembly: GCA_034064705.1. Classification (NCBI taxonomy): domain Eukaryota; kingdom Metazoa; phylum Chordata; class Lepidosauria; order Squamata; family Viperidae; genus Bothrops; species Bothrops alternatus. The sequence continues at coordinate 4,815,021 of JARGCV010000027.1, forward strand.
AATAAGCAATACCATATTCAAGAAATAGAGAGGAAAATTTTGATAATTAATTTGAGCTATATTTATATGACTTTGTCTTTGAATGATTGGACATCCTGATTACCATGTTGTGTCCTAAGCTTTTGGGGAAAGATGGAAAAAACTAGTAAAACAATTTTTTTCTTAAAAAAAAAAAGAAGTATATACCGAGAAGATTAGATAAAATAGAATTAATGTAAGAAAATTAATCTTATTGTATATAATACAGATAGGGAAATTTGGAGAGAGGAGTTGCTCGGACATTACCCCTGAACTGTATCTGAAGAGAGATGAGAAGGAAGAAAGGAGAAGAGAGAGAAAAGAGTAAAGGAGGGGAGAAGGAAGTAGGAAGGTTGGAGGTGAAATGGGAAGAAAGGGGAGGAGAGTGGTGAAGAGGGGAAGAGGGAAGTAGGGAAGAGAAGAAAGGGAGAAAGAAGGTAGAGAAGAAGGAGTGTGGATACGGTGAAAGGGGAAATGGGCGAGCACCACCAAAAGTCATGTGTAGGTATTTATTTCATTTCATTAAAAGTATTTTATATATGAATGTAAAAAGAATGTATGGTAACATCTCATAAATACCATGGTATGTGTATCGGGGAGAGTTTTGAAAGAAAAAAAATGAAATTGACAAAGTTTTAAAATAGGGAAAGATGAAAGCGAATGTACCAAGTTGAGCTGTTTATGTATGTTTTTATTTTGGAATTCTTGTTTACCCAATCACCACGGTGTGCTTTAAGTATTTATTGTTAAAATCATAAAACCAATAAAATATTTTTCAAAAAAAACAGAATAAATGCATTAAATGTATTTTTGAATAAAGTTTTGAGTTAATAACAAGATTCTATGTTTTTAAAGAGCATATTCTGAAAAAGAAGATTGGGAAAAACTCGTCATATATGAAACAATGGCTAGTTTCTATCCACACAGTACTAGAAACAAAGGCCTGTTTTAAAGAGTGGGAAGAGATAATAGGAGAGCACAACACTTTTTTTTTACTACTTCTGTTATTGTGAACTGCATAAAAGCAGCAGTCCTAATGGGAAAATATAACAGGTAATAAAGGAGGTACCACTTCCACTGAAATTTGGCAAAGAACAAAAAGGGAGCAGCTTGCCTCCCAAAGTAGTGCATACTGCATCCCTGGAGGTTTCCAAGAAAAGATTGGACATCTATTTTTCTTGGATGATATAAGGATTCCTGCCTTGGGGAGAGGGTTGGACTAGAAGACACCCCCCCCAAGTTCCTTCCAGCCCGATGATTCTATGTAAATTTTAAAAAGTGAAATTCCCCCCTTCCCTATATTATCTTCTTTGCCATCCCTAGCTAATGCTAGGACTGCCATTAGGTAGAGTAAGTTAAGTGGTTCAGAGAGCAGGTGCTGTGGCATTCCTGTTAGAGTACAAAATGGATTTATACATGGTAATTACTAGACTATTGAAAATGGAAAGGAGGGATGGCTGCTACCTTATCAGTAGTATTGAGTGTAAATTCAGCTGTCTTCAGCATATAGAACAGACAATGAGGATCTTATGTTCCAGCAGCCAAAAAACTTGGGACAGTGTTGCTCTGTTATATGAGAGGAGTTGCTGTCTCTAATCTAATAAAGATAAAACTGAATCTTATTGTTTGCAAAAGAATATTTTTCAACCCGATTATTAAACTGTTTACTTTGAAGTTGTCTGGTTTTGGTTTGGGTATCAGTTTTTATAAATATGTGTGTCTCTGTGTCTGTGTCTGTGTCTCTGTGTGTGTATGTTTTCTGAGGTTTTCGCGGGTGTTTGTATGTAGGTCTTTGGTTATTTGGGTTTTCTCCCATGTAAAATTGGAACTGTCTTGGCGACGTTTCGACAAAGTCCCATTTGTCATCTTCAGGCTGGTGTTTTCAGCTTCGTGCTTCTAGGAGCAATATGTGATCGTAGCTGTTTCTTCCTTTTAACTGCCAGTGGGGGTATGAACTGATTGGGTGAGAGCTTGGCTGTGTTCTGATTGGGTAGAGGTGTGTTCTGATTGGTTAGGAGCTTGGCTGTGCTCTGATTGGATGGGGAGTTGGCTGTGCTCTGATTGGCTGGGGGAGTGTTCTGTTTGGGTGGGGGCTTAGTTGTGCTCAGGTTAGTCTGAGTTGCAGGGGGATTTGAGATGGTGAGCTGCGATGCTGTTGTTTGGCTTCACGTTCGTGGTCGTGCCTCATCTTCCTGGTGGGTGCCAGTTTGCTTCATGTATGGATTGGAGGGGTTTAAAGTGGCTAATGATGCACCTGTGGTCTGACTTCTGGTTTGTGGTCGTGCCTCATCATCGGTGTGGGTTTGCTTTTTGCATGGATGTGTGGTGGTGACATCCTGTGTGGTTTTCGTGAGTGTGGGTCTGGTGTCATTCTTTGTGTTAGGGACTCATTTGTCAATAAGGGCAGGTTTCCAAATGGCTGGTAGGCGGGAGGTATCATCTCATTTATTCATGCTGTGTGGGCATTTTTCTATCTTGAAGGCTTCTCTGATTATTCTGTTATTAAAGTGTTCAGTTTTGGCGATAGTTCTGGTCTTTTTAAAATCAATTTCATGTCCTGTGGCTTTAAGGTGTTGGACCAGGGAAGAAGTTGGTTCCTCTTTTTTTGACTGAGTTCTTGTGTTCTTCAATGCGTGCACTTATTCTTCTGTTGGTTTGTCCAATGTATGTGGTGGGGCAAACGGTGCATGGGATTTCATATACTCCTTGATTTTCTAGCTCAATTTTGTCTTTGGGGTTTCTTAGGATGGTGGATATTTTTCTGTTTGTGCAGAATGCTGTCTTTATGTTGTGTTTGTGGAGGGTCTTGCTGATTCTGTCTGTGGTGCCTTTTATGTATGGGAGGAGGGCTTTGCCATTTTCTTGTTCTCTGTCTTGGATTTTAGTGGGGGTTTCTTTTTGGATTAAGTTGGTAATCTTATTTCTTTGGAATCCGTTGGATGTTAGTACATTAGTGAGGGTGTGTAGTTCGGTTTTTAGGTGTTGTTTGTCAGCTAGGCGTTTGGTTCTGGAGATGAGTGTCTTGGCTACGGAGTTGATCTGTGCTGGGTGGTGGTGTGAGAGTGCATGCAGATAGAGGTTTGTGTGCGTTTTCTTCTGGTAGATGGTGTGTCCTAGGGAGCCATTGGATTTCTTGTAGACTAAGACATCCAGGAAGGAAAGTTGGTTATTAGCTTCTGTTTCCATGGTGAACTGTATTTTGGGGTGTAGGCTGTTGAGGTGTGTGAGGAAGTTGTCCAGCTTTTCTTTCCCATGTGGCCAGATTATGAAGGTGTCATCTACGTATCTGAGCCAGAGTTTGGGTTTGTGATCAGATTTTTCTAGAGCTTGGGTTTCAAAGTGTTCCATGTAGAGGTTTGCAATGACAGGTGAGAGGGGTGATCCCATGGGTGTTCCTTCTATTTGTTTGTATTTTTGTCCATTATAGATGAAGTATGTATTGGATAGGCAGTGGTTGGTCAGATCTAGGATGTGTTTGGGGGGGTTATATTTGTTTTGGATAGCTGTCAAGGCTTCTTTGATTGGCACTTGGGTGAAGAGGGATATGACATCAAAGCTCACAAGTAGGTCGCTGGGCTGTAAGTTTTGTTTCTTTATGATCTCTATGAACTGGAATGAGTTTTTTACATGTGAGGTGATGGATTCTGCATAGGGCTGTAGTTGTTTGGCGAGAAATTTAGCTAGGTTTTGTAGAGGTGAGCCTATGGAGCTGACTATGGGTCTAAGTGGGGTTCCTTCTTTGTGTATCTTCGGGAGGCCATAGAGCTTAGGGTATCTGGATGATTTCTCTCTAGGAATGATTCTTTGCTGGATCTTTTCGCTAATGTGGGAGGCTTTTATTTTGGATCTAGTGGTTTTTTCCAGGTAGGTGGTGGGATCTGTATTTAGGGGTTTGTATGTGGAGTCTTGGAGTAGGTTGGTTAATTTGGTTTGGTAGTCAGGTGTGTTCATAACCACTGTGGTGTTGCCCTTGTCTGCTGGTAGGATTATTATGCTGGTGTCTTCTTTCAGGTTAAGTAGTGCTGTCTGTTCCTCTTTGGGTAAATTGCTTTTGGGTGGCTTGCTGGTGCAGAGAATGTTGGAGATTTCGAGTCTGATTCTGTTAGCATTGTCAGGGTTGATTTTGGTCAGGCTGGTTTCAACTCCGCATATAATGGTTTCAGTGGGGATGTGTTTGGGAGCAACTGCAAAGTTGAATCCTTTGGAAAGGACATTGGTTTCGACAAGAACTCAGTCAACCAACCTCTTCCCTGGTCCAACACCTTAAAGCCACAGGACATGAAATTGACTTTAAAAAGACCAGAACTATCGTCAAAACTGAACATTTTAATAACAGAATAATCAGAGAAGCCTTCGAGATAGAAAAACACCCACACAGCATGAATAAATGAGATGATACTTCCCACCTACCAGCCATTTGGAAACCTGCCCTTATTGAGTCCCTAACACAAAGAATGACACCAGACCCACACTCACGAAAACCACACAGGATGTCACCACCACACATCCATGCAAAAAGCAAACCCACACCGATGATGAGGCACAACCACAAACCAGAAGTCAGACCACAGCTGCATCATTAGCTACTTTAAACCCCTCCTATCCATACATGAAGCAAACTGACACCCACCATGAACGTGAAGCCAAACAACAGCATCGCAGCTCACCATCTCAAATCCCCCTGCAACTCAGACTAACCTGAGCACAACAAAGCCCCCACCCAAACAGAACACTCCCCCAGCCAATCAGAGCACAGCCAATCCCCCAGCCAATCAGAGCACAGCCAAGCTCCTAACCAATCAGAACACACCTCCACCTAATCAGAACACAGCCAAGCTCCCACCCAATCAGTTCATACCCCCACTGGCAGTTAAAAGGAAGAAACAGCTACGATCACACATTGCTCCTAGAAGCACAAAGCCGAAAACACCAGCCTGAAGATGACGAATGGGACTTTGTTGAAACATCGCCAAGACACTTCCAATTTTATGCGGGAGATATATATATATATATCTTAGTTAAGTGTCAAGTTAAGTGTCAAGTGTGTCCACACATTGCTCCTAGAAGCAGAAGCCAAAAGCACCAGCCTGAAGATGATGAAGTTTCTAAGGTTTTCGCGGGTGTTTGTATGTAGGTCTTTGGTTCTTCGGGTTTTCTAGCAGCTGCTAGAAGCACGAAGCCGAAAGCTGCTGTTGTTCCTGCCCTCTGGAACATCTTGTCTCCTGATGTGAGGGTGGCCCCAACCCTCCTATCCTTTCGTAAGGGCATAAAAATGCAGTCTACCAGTTGGCTTGGAACCCCGGGGGGGAACAGCACAGTGGTAGTGGTCGATTGAGTAACAATTGATCCCACCTCCCCCCCACTCCAACCCCATCCTCCCCAGGTTTTAATGTTGGTTTTAATTATTTATGTTTTAATTGTACATGTATAGGCATATTTTTATGACTGTAAGCTGCCTTATCCTGTGGTAAGATGGGTGGCCAATAAATTTTATAAGTAAACAACATACTAACTAATAAAATTGTTCAACTAGTTCTGTATGCATCTAATGGTAGCCAACTCCAGCCCAAAGCTTTGCATCTACTTCGAATGCTTTACTGAATGTTTTGCTGAAGTCAAAGTATGCCAGCCCTATAGGGTCGACAGACTAGAAACCAATGCCATTATAGGGTTAAAACTACTTTTCTTGGAGCAGCTGTGCTGCTGGGAAATGTCCAGCCATGCAGAAAAAAAGAATCAAGTGGGGAGTTAATCTTGAATTGTCGAGAGATCTAGGACTGATACCCTCCCCCACCCCAAGCTCCATGGAACCTTCTCTGTTTGTTCCCAAGGGAAGGCCAGCCATCTGGAGACAATTCCTATATTATAGGTAGAATTTCAGTAGTCAACTTGAACTCTTCAGGTCAACTCTTGACCTATTGCTTGGCCTTGACATATAATAACAGAATCTTCTGAGTGGCTGTTCCTCTCCCTCACTGTATTTTCATATGAATGACAGAGGGACCTGTCTGAGGTGTTTTCTCAAATTAGTTTCTTGGAAAGTACTCGAACTAAGCTTCTCTAATCATTGCTTTAGTAGGAGCATTTCCTCCTGTCCTTCAAGACTATTTCCTGTGCCCGCTATAAGATATTCTACCTTATAGAGAAGGCTACATCCACCACATTCCCATGGTCAGCTAAACTGAAGGGTCTTAATTACCTTGGCATTCTCTTTGAAGATAAAAACATTTGATCTTTTCCAGTTTTCTAGCACTGATTCCACAAGGAATAGAGAAAAGGACTTTATGATGATATCTGCAAGCTCATTTAAAATTGAGAGATCTAATGGCCATACAGTACTTTATTGCAGAATCCCTTTTAGTTCTCCATAGAATTTCTTGTCTTCTATTTTTGTTTTAGTTTATTTTCTTTTATAGTATAGTCTGTTACTATACAATTCTTGCAATACCTTTCAAAAGTTAAACAATATGGAACCAATTATAAATATTCCATCGAGAAGCGTATTTTAAAGTAACTGAAATGATCACGAGGAAATACTGCATATATGTATATAATTTATATATCAAATTTTTGATATATATATAATGTGGGATTGCCTCTGAAGATTATTTAGACATTATAATGAAGTTTCCTTCTAATGTGGCAGTGCAGAGTTAGCCATTCATGAGTTATTTCACATATATAAGTTTCTGATTTAAGTCATAAAGTATTCATTATGCTCAATCTACATGCATTAGTAACATCACATACACTTATAGTGCAGAATAGTTTTGAGAAGTTGACTGGTCCCAATTTAGTATATTGTCCAATTCAAAGTATTCATTTTGAGTTTTAGAAAACTTCACAACCCAGGACCTGATGATCAGGTTTGAATGATCAGCTAGATCCATTATGTTCCTAACCATGCATATATTCAACGGAGTGTCCTCCTGATGCCTCTTCAGAACAGTAGACACTAGACAAAGTTATTTCTCTGTTGCCAGGGCAGTGGCAGATCACTCCCTGACACTTAGGACCTTATGTTCTTAATAGCAAACATTTTTCACCATCTTTTACGTCTTTTAAGATACACTTTTTTTTGTCTCTTCAAGTCATGCAGACCCCAGTGTGATCATACCATGACAAAGGACTAACTGTAACGTTCTGTGTTTTCAAATCACATTGAAACTGTTTCAGGAAAAGAAAAAGACCTCATGTGTGACACTTGTGTAATTTATGTTCGGGTCTGCAGTTGCCATGTTGGCTGTGAACTCCCAAGCCACCTCCAGTTCAGTGCCTCAGGACTGTAGATTGAAGTATCACAGGCCCAACAGTCTAGGACAGTGGTTCTCAACCTGTGGTCCATGGACTCCTGGGGGGTCGTGATGTTGTCATGGGGGGTCTGCAAAGGCTTGAAGAAAGGTTATGATTTAAATCTTGAGTTAGGTCTTGGGGGTATGTGGTAGTGGTCCATAGCTACAAAAGGTATTTGAAGGGGTCCATGGTGAAGAAAAGGTTGAGAACTACTGGTCTATGAGATTCTACTATCAACTCCACAACAGAGTAAGACAGCTCAAATAAGAAGGCTAGTATAGCAGCAATAAATCCAACTGCTTCCTAGGGCCCGACTTCAATCATGAAACTTTATATTTAGTAATAATAATAATAATAATAATAATAATAATAATAATAATAATAATAATAATAATAATAATAATAAAGTTGGAAGGGACCTTGGAGGTCATCGAGTCCAACTCCCTGCTCAGGCAGGAACCCTACACCATTTCAGACAAATGGCTGTCCAGTCTCTTCTTAAAAGCTTCCAGTATTGGAGCATTCACAGCTTCTGGAGGCAGGTTGTTCCACTGGTTAATTGTTCTAACTGTCAGGAAGTTTCTCCTTAGTTCTAGGTTGCTTCTCTCCTTGATTAGTTTCCATCTGTTGCTTCTCGTCCTGCCTTCAGGCACCTTGGAGAATAGCTTGACTCCCTCTTCTTTGTGGCAGCCCCTGAGACATTGGAACACTGCTATCATGTCCCCCCTCGTCCTTCTCTTCGTTAAACTAGACATACCCAATTCCAGCAACCGTTCCTCATATGTTTTAGCCTCCAGTCCCCTAATCATCTTTGTTGCTCTTCTCTGTACTCTTTCTAGAGTCTCAGCATCTTTTTTATGGCACAGTGTCCCTAAAAATCACTAGATCACCTTCTCATAACACAGTCCCACCATCCCTGGTACAGGACTGCAATTGATGTCAGACTCAAATCCCAGGTAGGTATATTTCAAAGATGGAAACATCCCCTTCTGGATCCAACCTGGTTATACATGCCAGATTAGTTGCCTCATCCGCTATCAAATCATAGATGAGGCCAGCCCTATTATACACCAAACTAGCATTTAGTAACAACAATCAGAATCAGGACTACTGAGGATCTAGTCAATATTGAGGACCAGAAGGTAAGATCATCCCAAAGATTGATATTTCCTTTCCCAGGAGAGGCTTACTTCAGATTCCCTATTGTAGGACAGAATAAACTTTCTCTTTATAAGCTGTTTTTAAAGGATTATTTGCTTTTTCTCACCAAAAGTTCATTTTGCAGTTTTCTCTACTTTGCCTTGAATGCAGATCTTAATTAATTAAATGCATTCCACTGTGATGTAATAGCTAAGTCACTGGATCAACATTTGGAATAACAACTTCAAATCTACTAGCAGCCACAGTACCCCATTGGGTGGTTTACACCATCAAACATCCATATCTGCTTATCCCAGGTCCTTGGAAATGAGTCGATTTGTAAACAAAAATGCCAAATCCAGTCTGAACATCTCTCTGACTGTGCAACAACCATATAATAATACTGATTTGAACTCAACTTGACTCTGGTGCTTCCTACCAGGGACCACACAATCTGTGTTCTCTGACCAATTATGGGCTACCCTGATACCCACTGAGGCACTGTCTTGACACAGTTATGGAGCTTGTGTGCTCTGAGGAAGATAAGAGCTATACCAGAGGTTCAACCATACTGGACACATCTCATCTGAGGAATCAGACAAAGAGTGTCTTTCCCATAAAAATTATGGTGAGATGTAAATTACTGAAACTCATATTGGCTTGGTCATTGCCCAGGTCAACAAGGACCATGCTAGTTGTTGGAGTTCCTGGGCATTTGGTGAAAAATGGGCTATCGGACTCAGGACTGTTGGCTGAGCAACCAAGGCCAGCAGTTGCAGAACTACTGGAGGGAAATGTGTTTACTCATCGCAAATATGCAGTGACAGAAAACAAAGAAATAATGATCTGTTATTACACATCAAGTCCAACAAGAAGAGAATATTTGAAATGAATGCACCAAGTCTGGAAAAACAACATCCAGAATCAGAAATAACAGAACAAAGGCTAGCAGATCAATGATTTATAATACAAAATAAAGTATTCATAGAAGCAACATTGAAAGACCTACAAAAGTCTGAACAGGGCAAAGAAATCAAAGCGTTGCTATAAGTACCTCAGACTGTAGAGGCAAACCAGAGGGAGTTGGCAGTAGCCGAAGCCAACACAGATATAGAATTGTTTTCATTAAAAACCAGGCACTATCTCCCTTGCTTCACAAAGAACAAAGCTCTATCACTAAAGAAGTAGAAAAATTGAAAGAAAGTATAACTGAACATTTAGAACAGTACAAAAACAATAGAATAAGGTTGCTTAAATTGAAGCTTGTTCCAAAGAAACAGCTAGCCCAAGCATTAAAAGATGCCAATACTGTAATATCAAATCTAAGCACCAGTTGAGACATGAAACAAACCAACTAATTTATAGTACAGCTGCAGTTACAACTGAATATCTGGGATACACACCCAAAATGGAAGATTAGGCTGGAAAATAAGATCAGCAAGCTGAGATCAAATGAAAGCAAGCTAGAACATATGAAATAAAAGAAGTTGAAGAACAAGAAGACCAAAAAATACCTAATCAAAAAATACTACTTAGAAATGAGGAAAATTAAGAAAGCACTAGAAATAATAAAATTGCAAATAAGAGCTATAGCCAAGAGGATTAGCAGATACAAAGCTTGAATTGCAAATTATAGGCAGAATCTCCAATTTCAGTCTAATCAGAAATATTTCTAGCAATCCATCAATGGAGAAACTGCAGTGAATAACTCAACAAGCACAAATATGGAATAACCCAAAGAAATACAACAAGAATGCAGCTTGGCTAAAGGAGATGGATAAGAATAAAGAAGAAATAAAAGAACTTGTAGTAACAGCAGAAATGATGTAGAAAAAGGCAAGGAAAAGAAGAATTGATCAGCACCGGGTGAAAATGAACTGCATGATTTTTGGTTGAAGCATCTGACTGCTCTACACTTACTTGTTGCCAAGCAATTTTAAAATGTACTGCAAGGAAGTGAAATTGAAGAGTGGCTAACATCTGGCAAAATGTACCTGATAATGACAGATCCAACGAAAGGGGTAGCACCAGACAACTACCGTACAGGCTAATTACTTGCTTGCAAACAACTTTCAAATTGCTAACTAGTGTAATAGCTGATACAGTCCAACAACATCTAGTGGAAAACAAGCTTTCTCCACCTGAGCAGAAAGGAAAGTACCTAAATAGCAGAGAAACAAAAGAACAACTAATTGACAAGATGATTATGAAAAACTGCAAGAAAAGGGAGATCAATTTGTATATAGTGTGGAGTGATTACAAGAAGGCATTTAACTCTCTGCTACATGATTCAATAATCAAGTGCTTACAAATTACAGTAAAAAATATCAGAAGTTTTGTGCAAAAATCAATGGTACTATGGAAGACACAGACTGATTACAAAGATGCAATAAAATAGCAATAATGGTGCATTGGAAGATCTGCAAGAAATACCATTTGCCTGCAGGCAAGACCTGGTGGGACTATAAAATACAAAAAGTAATAAAAAATGAAGAAGCAAAAGTGCTCTGAGACTTTAGAATTCAAACAGACAGGCATCTGACACTTAACAACCCAGAATTAACAACTGTTGATAAGAAAGACAAAAAAAGTCTGGATAGTGGACATGGCAATACCTGGAGAAGTAGAAGAGAAGAGAAAGAAGATAACAAAATATGAAGTCCTGCAAATAGAAATAGAATGACTGTGGCAAAAGAAAGCAAAATAGTACCCATAGTCATAAATAACTTAGGTGCAATCCCAAAACAACTGGAGCATCACTTGAATACCATTGTCATTGACAAATTCACCATGAGTCAATTGCAAAAGGCAGCTTATATCTTGCTACAGTATTTTTAAACACCATCAAACATCTATTTATCCCAGGTCCTTGGGAAGGACTCAATAGGTAGATAAAAATGGCAAATCCAGTCTGGACAGATATCTGTCCAACTGGGCAACAAACAACTGATCTGAACACAGTTTGGCTTTGGGGTTGGCTAGTGGGGACCACATAATCTGTGTTCTCTATTTAAGGTTGGTCGCACAGTCACCCAGATGTTTGATTGGGTTTGGTATTTTTATCCGCTAAGCAAGTCCTTCTAAAGGACCTGGGATAGGCAGATGTTGATAGTGTTAAACCAGCCCTAGTGAAGGACACGATAGATGGATTAAAATGCCAAACTCAGTTGAAACATCTGAGTAACTATGCAACCAACCATAATTAGAATACAGATTTTGTGTGTCTCTGTCCCTGCTAGTAAGCATCAAAGTCAAGCTGTGTTCAAATTAGTAAATAAGTGACCTTATATATTTAAATAAGTTCAACATTCAGCTAGTGTCTAACAGTTTTTCTATCACAATTCCATATATAAAACATAGTCTCCTCTCCCCTTTTATATGTATTCCTTCCATGCTTGGTGTAGGACCTTAGCTCACTCTTTAAACATGTCTTTTTGTTTTGCTTATTTGGCCAGATCTTATAGAATTTTCTGGTTTCATTTTAAAGCAATCAGATTATGGATGGGATTTTTTTTTTAAAAAGGGACCAGTGGTTTACAAATAAGCCTTCATCTCAAGACTGCACAAAGTAATCCAAGAAGGCAAAAATTCTCCAATATAAAAGTATATTGTGTAGTTATAGGAGGAAAGAAAATTGTAGCACCTTTGTACAAAACTACAAAAAAAGCTGAAAATTAATTGTAGAGCATTTTCATGAATGCATGATGATGATGATGATGATGATGATGATGATGATGCTAACCATCTCCCTTCCACTCTTCTCTCTATGGATAAAAATCAAGACTGCATTAGGAGTGCATTTTGGGATACTGAACAAAGTCCTAAGGAAATTAAGTGCTTTCATAAGCCCTTAGGTTTGTATATAGGCCAAGTTTCATCCCACATAAATTGGCCATAAACAACGTGGCTGATGCTGAAATGTAATTTGCCCCCTGTTGCCTATAAAATTTAGTTTATGGTGTGCTCCTTTGGGCAGTAGAAGTGCAGAATTTGCTTGGGCTTCAAATACTAGAGGCTTCAAATACTTTGCCCAAGTACTTAAAATATTTCACTTACTCTAATTCATGGGAATCAACTGACCACTTGTGCCTTTGTCTTTTGTTGAAAAAATTAAAAGTTAAGATTCGTCATAATTGGTAACTACATTCTTCGTTACAGAAGGATGCTGTGATTGTTAATGCCGTTTACTGTAAAACACATGTGGTGAGTTCATGCGGAGATAATACTAGTGAACACATCCACATAGATCTCCATAATCAGTATCTCCAAAATTTATGGAAAGATATTGACTCAGAATCAGATGATCCATGCATAGACAAGCCATGGGAAAGGTGCTAGGCCAGGGGTCAGCAATCCGCGGCTCTGGAGCCGCATGCAGCGCTTTCATTCCTCTACTGTGGCTCCCAGTCCTCCTCCGAGATGCCAAGAGAGTGACTGAAGGAAAATGAGTGAACCCGATCAAGTACAATTAAAGTTCTTAAACTTTTATTTGTAATATTGATAAAGGTGGTGAAACATTTTTATGTCCAAGTTAAATTCATGAAGAGCTGGCTGGCTGGGGAGGGGGGGATCATGGTTGAAGAAAGCGGAGGGGCAGCAGCAGGATTGCTCTCAAATAAGAGCCAGGTGCATTGCTCGCTCGTCTGCACCTGCCTTATTGAGAACAATCCTGCTGCTGCGCCTTGAGTGGGGAGGATGAGCTTTGCTGCTGGGCCATGCCTGAGCTATGCCCTGCCGCTGCCTCCCAAACTCCACCTTCGCTGCTGGGAAAAGCCATGGCAGCAGGGTGCTCGGTGCAGGGGAGGTAGGAGGGAAAAGCAGCGGCAGGGTGCTCAGCGCGGGGGAGGTAGGAGGGAAAAGCAGCGGCAGGGCGCTCCACACAGGAGGGTAAGCAGCAGCAGCAGTGGAGTGCTGGGAGGGGAAGCAGCAGGGTTTTGTGGCTCCCAGTGGGTTTTTTTCTGTGGGAAACGGGTCCAAATGGCTCTTTGAGTGTTTAAGGTTGCTGGCCCCTGTCCTAGGCTAACATTCATGCAGCTTTCATGTACATCAAATGTTCTTTCTAAATTGTCATTACATTCTAAACTTCTTTCAGTGGCTTAATTAAAACAGTAGTTGTTTGTTCATCTATTATTCACTGATAAGAGTCTAACAGCTGTTATGAAAGTCAGGGATCACAGTTCCTATGGGCATATCAATCATGATACCCACATTTGGTCTTTACATTGTTTTATTACACCTCCATATCATGTTTGATTCTGTTTCATTTACAATAGAGCTTGTTCATTCCTTTATTACACCTGTTGCATAGTCTAAGGATTAAGCAAGGATTGCTGAGAAAGAGTGATAACATCAGTCTGATGACTAGATCACCTTAAGCGGTTTGTCATTCTGCAGATAAGTGAAATAGTACATTGGGAGGTGCCCCGCATGAAGCCTGCTACTCTCTTAGGAATATGTGCTCATGTTCCTAAAATAATTGGCTCTAATTGGCAATGCAAAACCAAGCAGGAAATGATTAAGCATAGCTCTGCAAATCTAATCTTTCTCCTGTTTTATCCCTGGATAAATAGAAGTATATTGGGGTGCGGCAGGACTATCCTATTTGCCAAATGTCAACAAAGTTCAATTGACACTCAGCCTTCTGGCATAAATCTTGCATTTTATCAAAGTCTCCCCTCCTACACAGATTTAGGTTGGGTTTCTTCCCACCCACATAATAAACACTGGATTTCAACCATTGCTCTTACAATTGTCAACTTAATATAGTATGAAATCAGCTGCAGATGAAGCAAAATCCCTTTCTGTTGTGCCATTCACATATTTGCAACAGAGAAATACGAAGATCTGCAAGGAGGAAGGAATTAAGATGGCAAATGCAACCACATCATTGAAGTTCATTTTTTTTATATATGTGTTGATGAATGCCAAAAAGGGTTGGGGTCTGAGCACACAGTAGCGGCTGCCACCTTGACTATTTTATCCCCCACTACATATGTCCCTGGGGGAAAAGGTTGCAACTGAGCAAAAGGAAACATAACTGCCTGCCTGCTCCCACTGGATACAATAAGCTTAGGCCAGGAAAAGAAACTATCAGAGAATCAACCTCCATTTGTTCATGTATCCAATCCAGAAATGAGGTGATGCGACTGTAGACTCCAGGTTTGTTTTCTTCTGCACAGCCCACCCCAAAGCTGGTTGTTCCTACCAACTTCCAAGTATTCATGTCTTTGCATGCCAGTGGCCCCCCACTGTCTCCCTGAAAAGACAGAAAAACATAACGTGGTGTGGCCATGTCTGAAAAATATTGCTGATCACTATCTGAGCACATATAATCTTGAGGACATTTGCTACCTTTTAATTACACCATACTTTGAGGACTACCATCTTAGAAGTCAGTATAGCAATTAATTAAGCAAGTGTACGATTTTATTCAAGCTGCTTAGCAACTGCAAATGAAGAGGAAGACTCTGTCTCTATGATGAGTCCACAGCATCACTTTTCTGAGAGACTGACGTGGATATTGTGAAAAAAGAAACTTCCTTTTGTCATTATCGTACAGCTCGGTGTTTCTCAACCTTGGCCTCTCGAAGATGTGTGGATTTCAATTCCCAGACTTCCCTAGCCAGTTTTGGCTATAGCCATGATCAACCTATCAGGCTGATCATGGTTATCCTCTTCTGCTTCCCTCAACTTGGCCTCTTCTGTAAAAGGGCGGGAAGCCACTCCCAGAATCCCAAACCACCTTATCCAGGCTTTACACATCTAAAGAACAATATTTCTGTAAGAAGCAGGAGCAAATCCTTGCCAAAAACTAAAACTGGGATCTTCTGTATTCAACAGCTAAGCTTTGGATGCTTACCATCCTTCCTTTTCTTATGTTCCCCTAAACAAGACATGGTGGGGGAAATCCTTAATTTACAATATTCCTAGTGGTGTTTCCTCACATCTCCTACATCGTTTCTATTTGCATGCATTTATAATTTGACCACAGGCTGATGTGATACATGAACTTTTTCCTATGGCTGAGATGAAGAAAAATTGTCATTAAATGTCATGTAGAAATTCTGTAGAGATTTTCTTTAAAAGTAGTGTGTTTGCAGATGTCTTAATGATAAAGTTTCCATAGGGGATATAAGCAATAAAATTTAGACATATACCAATAAGAAATGTTCTTACCTGACAGGTATCTATGCCTCCTTTTAAATAACCTGCACAGAGCATTGATGAAGCCACAATTCCTCCGTAAACCTCTCCATGATTGCATACTTCGTTAGAAATTAAAGGGACACCAGCATGTTTCATTGTTTCTGAAGTATCTCCTGATATTCCAAGACAATAATTAGTTTTTTTCATTTCTGCGTTAAGATGGCTTTTTTTTAAAAGCTATAAGCTGTGATAAAGTATACAGTACTGTATATCCTAAGAAGATGTCCTATAATTTAATATATTTTATTAGTCTTATATTCATAAATAAAGTAAATATGTTTATTCATTAGCTATGTATATGTATTGCTGTTTCATAGGTTATGGGCCACATGTATCAACTGTTTTTATTTATTTGTTTGTTTGTTTGTTTAGAAGGAGTTTTAATATCCAAAAAAGAACTAATTCAAAACGATTTATAGGCTAATGCAGTGATTCTCAGTCTTGGCCACTTTAAAATGGGTGGATTTCAAGTCCCAGAATTCCCCAGCCAGCCATCATGGCTAGACAATTCTGGGAGTTGAAGTCCTCTTGTCTTAAAGTGGCCAAGATTGAGAAACACTGAGTTAATGTACTGAATTTTTTTACTTTTAACTTGACATTCAAAGAGCAAAACATTAAATTATTAATCTCAGCTAAAGTAATCCCTACTGCCTTCCAGGACCAGGAATGAAGTAGAGATGGAGCAGTCTTCCCAAATCTGACTTATTTTATATATGGTCAGCTATAGTCATTACTGTATAGTTTTTGCAATTGAAAACAAAAAACAAGATTAAATTTTCATGTTGTGTATAATTTTTCATAACATGCACTTTTTTGTACACAGCACAATTTGTGACTTGTCCTAATATGCTGCAATTTTGGTTGGCCTAGAAACCAGAAAATGGTGAGTTCTAGTCCTGCCTTAGGCATGAGCCAGTCATTCATCCTTAACCCCATTCACTTGTTGTGGGGAAAAGAGAAGGGGGAAGGAGTATTGATATTTGCCACCTTGGCAATATAAAATGGTAGGATGAAAATAAAATAATAATAATAAATGTAAATATTTTTTTAAATGTGTGTAATTTTTAAGCAGAAATTGCAATACAAAATTCAGAAGAGTGAAAAGTCAAAAATTAATTGTATTCAGATCAACCTATAGACCATCGTGACTTTTTTTGCATTGCTGGAGCTGGGGTGGGCGCGGCCTCCATATGATGCAACCGGCCTGCGGGCCAGCAGTTTGACACTCTGCTATAGACTAATCAAATTTTCATACATTGCAAAAGTAATGTGTGGTATTTATACTTTAGGAAGTAGACAATTTGGTATTGTCTGATGTTTGGAACATCTCCTACAGTCTTTTCCCTTAGAGAAAACAGGCTGAGGCTGATAGGAGATGATCTTCGTATTTCTAAAAAGGAATCATTTATTTATTTATTTATTTGTTTATTGGTACATAAAGCAATAATTAGCAGCTCATAGTAATTCTATTTCTATTTTGTGTTTATAACCTTTTTCTGTTTTAGAAATAAAAGGGAATGTTTATTGGGAAGTTATATTTATAGAAGGATATTTATGGGAATGTCTTGAGTTAATTTTTCACATGTGACAAAGTTTGGTTGAGAAAAAGACAGTTTCAAACACTTAAATGAATACCTCCTTCTTCTGTCGCTCCCCATCCTGATATCCAACACATTTTTCCTTCTTGAAAATGTTCTCCAAAATTAGGAAGGCAAATTGGCTCTATAAGACCTGTTTAAGCAAACAACATTCACTGTGAGATCATATCCCTCATCTTTCTTCTAAAGATTCAGAACTTTTAAAAATTTAAATACAGTTTTTCAAATACTTCTTGTGTAGAACTACAGCTTTGGGAGATTATAGAGGGTTGTGGGAAAGTGACAAGACACTTCCTATTACTGAACTGAACGTCCAGTTCTTAAACTATTTGAATTAAAAATCCAATTCTGAATCTACACAAATCTATGAACCCCTAAAATAATAACAATATCTTTAACATCATTAAGCAACAACATCTGCCTAGCCCAAGTCCTGAGGAAGCACTTGATAGGTAGAATAAAAATACCAAATCCAGTCTAAACATCTGGCTGACTGTACCATAATATCATACAACAACGATACAACAGCATAATGTAATAAAATAAAAACCATTTCACTGAAATGATGAAAGAATAAAATTTGAAATGATACTATTAATAGGGAAAAATGAGTCTGCATACTTTGCATAAGTTCTAAAATCTGGATTTTATTTTAAAGATATAACAAACTCTCATTTACCAAAAAGTTATCAGAAAAGGAAAAAACAAAAGGCATGCTTCTTGGTCTTCTTTGCTTCTCTTCAACTTATACTCTTAAATTTGTATAAATTATGAAACAGTCTCTCTCTGCAAATTGGGTTTTGGTAGTTTCTCCCACAAGACAGCGATACTGAGATAAGAATCGCAACCCACGCCTTTCCTTCCTTCCTCTCCATCATAATTGCTTCTGCAAAATGAGCACCAGGTCTGACATCATCAGAAACCTGCACAGAAGCTTTCTGGAAATGGTTACTTTCCGTGGCAAATACACAATATTTAAGAGAAACGAAAAGCATAAAAAGAATATTCCAACATCATACAGGTCTCACCTTCTCATGGTCATATTATAATATTCTTCCTATAAGCGAATAGACACTGTAGCAAATTATGCATGTGATAAATCTAGGCCACCCTTCTCAATATGAACTTTAAACCCAAAACAAGAGAAAAATAAAATTAAGGGAGTCAAAATTACCATTTAGCGCAAGTGGAGTAGCCAGCTTAATCAACGCTATATCATTCTTCATTGTTTTAGGCTTATACTTTTTATGGTATATAATTTTGTCCACTAAGTATGGATTAATACGGCTTTCTTCCAGGATTACTAAACCCACATGAACACTCCACGCTTCTGGTAGGTACAAACTGTTTCAGCAAAAACATTGCAAATAAAAAAGAAAGTAATATCTTTCAACATTTAAAATTGCTATGTGTAGTGTTTACAACTTTATGCTCCCTAAGTTTTGATGTACAAGATTTCATTTCCAAAAATATAAAATCATATGAATATCATATATCTTATATCACATCACTGTGACATTCACTTTATCACCATGGCACAACCCCACAAAAAATGATGAAAATTAGGGTCTGGTCATGTGATACCTCAACTTACAATTGCAATGACTTATGACCATAATTCCAAATTCAGTTACAGATGTAAGTTGAGGACTACCTGTATAAATTTCTACAAGTGGTGCCCGCATGAGTTCTATATTTCCTACCATCACCACCTTTTCACAGCAACATTCAGGGACACTTAGGCGAATAATTCCATCATTCAGATCCAGTTCAGATCAGTTCCAGAATCCAAATTAAAATATCAAAACCGTGTTTGAAGATATCATCTCAAAGGTGTTTTTTCAAATGGAAACTGGACTTTCTTTGTTTTATCTTGAAGACATTTCACTTCTTATCCAAGAAACCTCTTCAGTTCTGATTGAAGAAGTTAGAACTGAAGAAGCTTCTTGGATGAGAAGCAAAAAATCTTCAATGAAAAACAAAGAAAGTCCAATTGCCTCTTGAAAAAGCACCTTTGGGAAAACCATGACCTGGATGACTGAGAATCTCCATAGACATCGTACTGGAAGATAGCCATTGAAATATAACTCAGAGTGATTCTGTAAGAAAGATAGAGAGTAAATATAAGGTTTCTATTGGCACTGTTGCAGAAGTTTATAGCATGAGCACAAAACCAAATTGATGTCTACTGTGTAACATGAGCTTATAATTGCATCATTTTGTTAAGTGAAGATGACTTTGTATGACATCTAATCACTTTTTAAAAGTTTCTTATAGCCCACATCCAGCCACTAAGGCCCAACCAGGATAAGATGTCAACGATTAGTTGCCTCTCTATATCACACCAGCATCTTGGAAAATAATCAAGGAAAGATGACTCCATCACTGTTGTAATGAACTGATAACTAAAATATACAGATGATAAATATTAATGCTTTAATGCAGTTGTGAAGCAATATATGAAGCAATTTAATAAGGTTTAAAAACAACAGCAAGACCACCTTTTCAGAAGAAGGGAAACGTGTATATAGGCCAAATCCATGAAGACCAGAAAAATAAAACTCAGATAATATCCAGTGAGAGAGTTCATATGGATGCATTTTGGAACAAGGAAATTGGAACAGAAAACTGAAGATAACATCACAAAATATTTAGAAGATAGTATTCTAGATGGGATGCTTACTCATAAACACAGTGAGCTGCTGTAACAATCCACCGTGGGGTGATGACTGACCCCCCACACAAATGATATCCTTGAAACTGAAGGCTGGCTTGCCATGGCCATTGCTGGAGCAGGGACACATTTCCGCCGACAATACGTGGGGAGTACCAGGTCCTAGTACCACATACTGGCAGAATGAAAAAATAAAATCATTGGAACATACCTGTCACTATAAAATACCTGTTTTTTAATTTATCTAATAGAAAAGGTTTAATTTTTCTAACTCGGAAAATATCCTTATTTTATCCTTATCCTTTTAGGAGAACTGCAGTTATATCCAACATGTTAATAACTGAGGCATCACCAACAGAAAGTTCTGCTCCATAAGATTTGCAGAGATTAATTAAAACTGATAGTCTTATTTTGTATAGCTGCCCTTCATTAAAATTGAACTTGCACACAATGATTTATATTTGAACATTTGCATTCTTTCCTTAGGTTCATGTGAGGAAATTGAGCTAACATTCTATACCATTTCCCAAATTACTTACCCGAACATTTTAAGACAATTACATTGCCTGAAATACATTCTTCTCTGAAACAGAAAAAAAGTAAAAAAAAAAAAGCTTTATCCATAAAAATACCATTTGTTCAGTCTATAAATTTAAACCGGCCTTCCTAAATCCATCACTTCCAAACGTGTTAGGACTACAAGTCTCAGAATTCCCAGATAGCTTTCATTATGTTGGCTGAAAATTCTAAGAATTACCTTCTTTCTTTCTTTCTTTCTTTCTTTCTTTCTTTCTTTCTTTCTTTCTTTCTTTCTTTCTTTCTTTCTCTCTTTCTTTCTTTTGATATTTCTTAACTGCCCATCTCCCTTGGAGATACATTCAAAATACATTTGAAAGGGACTAGATGGTTGATTTAAACAAGAATGATTATTGGCTCAATCTTGTATTTTGTCAGCATAGTCTTCACCAAGTATGAGTTCATCACTGAAAGTCTGAATTTCCATAAATATTTCCACATAGATATATGGAAAGAGATACTTAATTTAACATATGAAGACCTCCTTCCCATGTTAAAGCCCCTAACAGGGTAAAATGGAATCTCCCAGAAGCAAATTCCTTAGTGTTCTGGTCCCAAGGATGTCCAGATCATGAATCAACTATATACATGATTTTGGACATGAGAGAGGTCATGTTACTTATACAAAGCCTTTACTTGGATACCTGTTACAATTAATTCCAGGAAGAGACTGGCCATTTTAATAAAACTCATTGCTACTTGTTCCCTGCAAAGGCCTAGGAATGATGATTGAAATGAATAACGAATTTTAGTTCTATTCAATAGAAGATGGGAAAGCATCTTAAATCAATTAAAATTTCCTTTAGAATAGGAATCAGTGCATATTACCAATTTGCCAGTTGAGAAATGGTGAAGGCACAGTAACACAGGGCATCTTCTCTAACAGCATTATATGATGGTTCATGCATGCAGATAATATAGATTTAGATTCTGCAGTTCCATGGAAGCACATGGAGCCCATTTGCATGTCTTTCTGAAGCTAAACATCTGAAACATACCGTAAATTGGTAGCATTCTGTGGTGATGTTAGCTGATCAGCTGATAACCAATGATTTGCAGTAACAAAATATTTCTGGAATTCATTCTCAATGGCAGCCACTGGGAAGCCAGATGAACTTACAAAACTGTAGAAGATAAGAATTAACCAATATGTTCCAGTACAATTTTCATGCTTAACTCTTATATTTAAGACTTCTTATATTATCTGGTTTTCGAATCTGGGGTAGATTATAATAATACAATACATCTAATTCAGGGTAGCAAATCTACAACCTTCTCAGAATGCTGGAATTTCATTCTTGTCAGCATTCCCAGCATCTTCTCAATATGTTAGACCACCACCACCATCCCATCATTCCTTTTGTATTAGAAAGACAACTTCAGATTGGGCCCTGTTCTATACAGTTGTAAACATTGCAAACAGAAGACCTACATTTCCAGTGCCTTACTGTTTTTTTAAAAAAAAATCTGTCAGATTTAACATAATCATCAGCAATACCAAGCCTATCACATTTTGGCAGTTTTCCTGACATTTTAAAGCAGCGGTTCTCAACCTGTGGGTCGCGACCCCATTTGGGGTTGAACGACCATTTCACGGGGGTCACCAAACAATGCAGTCCGCCATTTTTCCCCCTTTTCCTTAGCTGTGCTACGCCATTTTTTTTCCCCTTTTCCTTAGCTGTGCTACTCCCTCTTATTCTATTGGCTTTTGAAAGCCAATAGAATAGACTCTCTTGAATAGAGTCTAATTCTATTGGCTTTCAAAAGCCAATAGGAATTGTCCAGGCTGTCTCCGCCCTACTGAACCCGCCAAAAGTCCCAGTCTGCAAACGGTGCTGCAAGTTGTCTACAGCGAAGGCGAGCGGACCGGAACTTTCCACCCCTCCCTGCTGAGAACTACTAAAACTGTAATTAAAAGAGGGTCAGGGGTGGGAGGTGGGAGGCCGGCGGGCGCAGGGAGGATTTGTGGTGCATGTGGGGCCCGGCGGGTGGCTTACCTCCCTTGGGCTTGGCCAGCTGGTGGCCCAGCCCGTGGTCATCCTGCACCGTCACTGCTGCGGCTGCTCAGGAGCGCCTGGGCCTGCCTGATGCCGCCCCAAATGGGCAGCAGCGAAGGCAAGGCTAGCGGGGCAGCAGCGGGTGCAGGGAGAGTTTTTGGCACGCGTGGGGCCCGGCAGTTGGCTTACCTCCCTTGGGCTAGTTGGTGGCCCAGCCCGTGGTTGCCCTGCGCCATCGCTGCCGTGGCTGCCCAGGAGTGCCTGGGCCTGCCTGCCGCCACCCCAAACGGGCGGTGGCGAAGGCAAGACTAGCGGGGCAGCAGCGGGCGCAGGGAGGGTTTTTGGCACGCATGGGGCCCGGCAGGTGTCTTACCTCCCTTGGGCTGGGCCAGCTGGTGGCCCAGCCCGTGGTCGCCCTTCACCATCACCGCCGCAGCCGCCCAGGAGCACCTGAGCACCTGGGCCTGCCTGCCGCCGCCCCGAATGGGCAGCGGCCTACGCCTTGGCCGGCACAGGGGGCAGCACCGCGCATGCCCAGGGTAGCACCGCACATGCCCGGGGTAGCACCGCACATGCGCAATGCAGGCCATCGCGCCACACATGCGCGGGGTAGCACCGCGCATGCGCGATGTAGGCCGTTGCGCCACGCATGCGCAATGCAGGCCGTCGCGCCATACTTGCGTGATGCAGGCCGTCATGCCACGCATGTGCGGTGCAGGCTGTCGCGCCACGCATGTGCGTTGCAGGCCGGGGTCGCGCCGCGCATGCGCAGCGCAGGTCGGGGTCGCAGCCTGAAAAAGGTTGAGAACCGCTGTTTTAAAGTCTTCTGAAACTGTGTAGTTTAATAGCTTATTGCCATCAATAATTTTAAAAAAGCACTAAATGCAAAAGCTAATTCAACAAAGGTTTCACTGTTTGAGTCAAAATATTACATTTTGACTTGAACTATACTTTGGGTCATTTTGTTTCCATTGTCACTTGACAAAATTGCTCAGCAATACCTTGAAAATCCTAAGTATTTACATGAAACATTCCCATAGTTGTCTTTCCAGCCATCGGAACACACAGTCCGCCAGGTTCCAAAACTGAACACCTGCAGCACAGCTCTTTTGCCGCTCAATCTGACTAGAGGGACACAAAAAAAGTCAACTGGTGTTTAATAATAATTATTGTAAGGACAGGACAGTTGCAGCAGCCCAGTGCCTCTTGCTTTTCTCTCTTTGCACTATTTGGGTAAGACCTCCAGTAGACTAGTACAGGAAGTAAACCAGTAATAATATATTCAAAACCTAATGAAATTAACCCTGTAATTGACTTCAATTTTATCCCCCCCCCTTTTAAAAAATTATTTAACAATTAATTTGGGATAAAGCTGACGTACAGTATGTTCAAATGTAAAATGTCTGTGGGGAGTCAACAAATTATGGTGGCCTGAACATGCAATGGAAGTGCTTTACAGCCTGCTCTAAGCAGTTTACAGACTCAGCATGTTGTCCCCAACTATCTGGGTCCTCATTTTACTGACCTTGGAAGAATGGAAGGCTGAGTCAACTGTGAGTCAGTGAGGATCAAATTGCCAAACTGCAGTCAGCTGGCAGTCAGCACAAGTAGCCTGCAGTACTGGATTCTAACCTCTGTGCCACTTCTTATGTAAAATAAGAGGGGAATCCTTTGATTGTACATTTGCATCAACTATCTTGACTTGTTTTAACCTATCCCTGCAGTCATCCCTGATTACATGTGCTGAAGGCTATGCTGATAATGTTGGACTTTATTGCCCTTGACTCCCCATTATTTAAAAAAATGCCTATATTTAAAAGCAGAACTTATAATTTTATGGGTCAACTTTCAAATAATAAATTTGGGTTGTTTCAACTCATATATGGTTATGCATGTAATACATATGAACCCAGATATAAAGGGACATTTTTATAGTATTTCAGGATAAGTATAATGCTACATTGTACAAATATAATATTGCGCATAACTTTGTTATGCGATTTTTGTAAAAGGTGTTTTTGCAATCAATGCTGCTTTTGGAATAAATGAATCCTCTCAGCATTTGTCACCCCTTTGTGGCAAGCTGGGTTAAGGAAACAGGCTCCACAACTAATATTGGAACACTATTTTATTAATAAACAACAGAAATTTGAAAGTCTAGCAATTTTATTCCTCCCTCCCTCCCTCTTATATTCAAGAGAATAAAGACAGAGCTGGACTGAGCTCTTTATAATGTTTTCTTCTGTCTTGGACTTAAATTACTTTGCCTTCACATAGTTTCTACAAGGTCATCTCTATAGTTCTTTTCACCATTGTATAAAATGGTAGCTTTTCTGCACATGTTCAGTTAAAATGGTAGCTCCTAATGAGTGCACAATAAAGAAATTTATTCACACTGCCAGGGATTTTAAATTCTAAAAATTAAAAAAAAGGATTCCACTGAGAAGGAAAAATTGTATGTATTTCATTATTTTCCCCACAAAAGGGTCCCCTGGGGCTAATATTTTTCTCCCTTTAGTAGTGTGGTATATTGTCTACAGTGCAGGACTAGATACAGAAATTGCCAAGGTAACGTTGGATTAGTCATCCTTTTTCACTTCAGAACTTAAGCCTTGAGAGGAAGTAGCACATAAAATCCATAATAAAAATGAATGTTACCACATCTGTACTCATCTTCTCCATCTTTGCAATTGAAGACACCATCACACCTTGCTGTTTGATCAATACATTTAAAGGAAGATCTGCACTGAAACCTCCCATTGCAGTTGAAATAAACTGGGGGGGGAGAGAAGGATATTTTATTAAATCAACACAACTCCAGATTTGTTCAAAATTTTACACATGAAGAAAAGAGATGCATAAGGAAGAAATGAAAAAGGGAACATTGAAGAATCATCTGTGGTTACAAATATTATTATGCTGTTCATTCAAAATACCATCTACAATGAAACAGCAACATTTTGATATATAATTGGCCCTCCCAAATTGGAATAGGAATTATGTGTGCAACCTTCCTCTCTTTATATATTGGAAAGAAGGAAATGTTATAACTGTTATGTGATGGAAGTTAAAATAGAACCCATTCCTTTCTCTAACTTTCTCCATCCAGATTCTCCTTCCTTCCCATTTGTTTTTTCTCCATTCCCTCATACAGCAACAAAAATCAGCTATACAAAGTGAAATGGCTAACACTCATTCACTGTCAATACAAAATGCCTGTCCATTGTTCCCCATATGTTTTATCACCCAATCGTTCTATACTGAAAGCTTTGTGTGAACCATAAAGTTTTGTTAATTTTTTTCCTGGTTTTTCTTAGTTTATGGTGGCTTTTAAAATGAGACACTACTTCCATAATAAAATAGATCTGCTGAGACTGGGGAAAATCCAGTGTCACTTCAACTTTGCTGATACTTAGCTGAATAAAGGTGCTATTATGTATGGTCAATGTGACTGCATGCCCCAGGAAGGATAATCTATGTGTGCTGACTTTTGCTTAGCAATAAAAATGCTTCAAAGTTTGGCAAACTTTCAAATGCTTGACCTTGTGAAAGAAAGCTAGCAGGTATCTGAAACACTCAGGGGGAAAAATGGGAGTACAACAAAATTGAAATGATATAATGGGTCTCAAGAAGGATTGACTGTCTGGAATAACCTGTTTCCCAGAGCTGAGGGTTGCCTTCAGAGTATCTGAGCTTCAGTTTCCATGATCTCCCAGGAAAACCTGGCCAAAGTCCCAGGTTTCCTGGGAATCATGAGGAGTGAAGTCCAACCTCTCTGGAGGGCACTAAGTTGGGGGAAGACTAAAGACTAAACCTATTAATGACCATCTTACTTTACAAAGCTCATAAGAGTTTTTTTATTATCATTATTTCAACAGCAATAATTCAAGATGCAACTTTTAGTATCCAACTAATATTATCCTTGGCGGGAGGTTCATGAAAAATGCAAACTCTTTGATGGTTAACTGAGAACCTAATAAATAAATTATTTGTACTCACCACTCAAGGCAATGGCAGTTGCTATGATTAAAATGAGAAATAAGGCAAGGATAAAGGGAAGCAGCCTTAGTGGGATTAAAAAATGGCACCGAGGCACTGCAATCTCTTCTGGGAATCAGACAGAAAAGTGAGAAATAAAAATGTCTAAAAATGCATATAATCATGAGATTTTGTATCAAAACAACATTTTAAAAGACTCCAGATTCTTAATATGAATTTACATACAAAGGAGTGAAACATATTTCTAGAAATAAAACTATTTTTTGATGATGAAAAGGAGCCTGGTAGCACCTTTTAATAGTACATTTTATTAAAAGGTATGCATGGAGTGGTTAAATTGGTATAGGATTTAAAGTTGGGATGGGACATTATGCAGATTACAAGTTCCTCTTCAATTAACAATCATAATATGTTTAAAAAAGCTACTTTATTTCTTAAGGCCTTTCAAAATAGCCACAGCCTCTACTCTATGTATTGGTATGCTTCTTTCTTCCAAAACAGCTACCCTGAGACTTTTAAACTAGTGTCCTGGGAGATTACAATACCTTTGTTTGAATTCTGATGCCAAATTTGCATCCATTAGTTCTTTGGCTTAAGATTTGTCTCATGTAGAATCAGAATGGTGGTGCTGGTAGATAATGGAATAAATCCAATTAGAGAAAGAACATGTGAAGCTGCCTCTATTGGGTGAAGTTGTTGGAGTTCATGATGGTGCTGTTGGTGTGTATATGTGGAGAAAGTTTTGTTGCAAAATATAATGTTGCAGGATTAAAAACATCTTCACAGGCTCCCTCTGAGTTTTGGATACTACAGACTGACATGGGTCTCTTTCTATAGTATTTTTAATGGCATTTCTCATTCTCACATCCCATCAATACTTTATTTCTAAACAAAGTATCTATGACTTAATTTTGAAAAGTTGTGGCAGATTCTGCAGTGGATTGTAGAATCCAGAACATTATCAGAAACAGGAACAGAAAATGATTTCGCATATGATGGGTCTTTTGAATATTCATAAAATGACTCTTGAATTTCAAAATATTCATTTATTAAAAGAAAGCAAGTGAAAAAGAAAAATCACTTAAATAATCTTAAAACAACCAAGTACTTAAGTAGAAAACAAGGGTGGAGAGAGAAACCTACATCATGGTTGTATCCCCAAAACAAATGTTATGCTTGTGAAGGAAGTTAGCCCAGAGAAGGAAATATTAAAAGGGCAGAAAAATATATTTTTCCTCAAAAGGATTTTTATTAAAACCAAACCTGGCCCCAAATCTATCTCTCTGCCCCAAGCAACAGCTAGCCCCATACGAATGCAGATGTAGAACCATCAGAAAGCTGAAGCCAGGGCACTCAAGAAGACAAAGAGAAGATCTGCATGCCCCACCTAAACTCTAGGAGTTATTAACCCCATCGATATGATAATAGGATTAAACCACAGATATCAAGTCCTAGAAAAACACTCAGAAATAGCTTCAAGGTTCATGCCACAGGAACAGGAAACTATTCCAAAGGCTAGAGGGGGTATAAAAACCTACTGCCCATGTGCTCAAGGTCTTTTTCCTCTCTGCTCCTTGCAAGGACTATCTGTCTGCTTCTTCAATAAACTGTAATCTTCTTCCCAAAGCAGTCGCCATTTTGCTTATTTATCCCGGCTTGGATGAACCAGGATGAAGACTTACTTCTAACAATTGTTTTGTAGAAAGCTCATATAGTATCTGTTTTTATTTTGAAAGTTTTGAAAACTATATTGTATTCAGTTTGTAGACAGAACTCAAGAAACAGATATTCAAGAAAAGAGCTGTCAGTAATTCTCAGTATTGTATTATTATTATTACTATTATTTCCATTCTTTCATTCAGATTCAGGAAGAATAGTTCTGAGTAGTAATGAATGAGTTCATTGATATCATTCTGTTTTTCTTAACTCTATCAGGTCTTTTCAGTTTTCTGGTATCTCATCCTTCTTCTAAAACTAGACAAGCTAAAATATGTCAGACATGATTACTGAACAACAACAACAAAAAAGAAATCAATAAGCAATATAAAAAGGAAGCATACAGGTCTTAAAGAAGATTTGGAGAGGCAACAGCCTATGCTGTGTTACATCAAAGAATTCTATGCTTCTTACCATTTTCATGTTCACTATGATCTACTTTTGCTTGATGTACACAGAACATCCTTTTGCAGCAGAAACAAATATTAGAATCTGGCAGTTCATCTTCTGCAGCAGAGGCAATTTCAGTGGTATCAAGACTGGAATCTGTTCTTGGGGCCTAGATCAGGATAGGTACATATGTCTTGGGAGTCCCATAATCAACTGCGGCACAGTAAGTCTATCTTATGTTGCAGGATTATTGGAAGGACGCATATGAAAACTCAGCATAAGCATTAAGTATACATATATGATGGGCCAAATCTCATCCCTGGAATAGATTAGACCAGATTCCCAATCTATATAGGCCAGGGAGGACATGACTGCAAATGATTACCAGTTGTGTCCATTCAAAACATCCATATGACAGACCCAAAGCACAAGGCTTCAGCCACTCATCATTTTATTTTTTATGAATGCCTCTGGGACCTACGTAGGCCTAGAGATATTGGTGGACATATAGGCTATACTTGATGTTGGTATTTATGCTGCAGCATGCCAATTTTCCATTTACTTTTTAATCAAACAAATCTAAGAAAAATAGCATAGGTAGGATAGGGAGCCTGGTGATTGTCAAGCGAGAATCCAGGAAATAAGCCCTCAACCAATGCTATTTTTTTTTTAGTGGTGCTCTTTAACAAACTCAGAATCTATTACTTTTGCCAGCTGGGTGATCTTGAGCCAATCATTTTCTCTCATCCCTAGGAAGAGTAAATGGCAAATCACTGCTGAAATCTTGTCAAGAAAACTGCAGGATTCATCCAGGAAGTTACCAGGAGTTAATGTTAACCTTAAGCCCTCTCCCATCAAAAATGATATTCATATTAATTAGGAAGTAAAGCCTTCTTTCAGTAATTGGATTTTAACCTGGATCAAAAGAATTCTCACTTTTCTAATTGCAATAGACAAGGTGGACACCACAGCTACTTATTTGCTTATTTATTTAACTTATTAGTTAAATGTTATTTTTTCTTGCTGTCACAATTGTTGCACCCTTAGTGGTAGTGTATACCAAGGAAAAACATCCACCAAGTATCCCAAAAACAAACAAACAAAAAACTCCGTACCCAACAATAAAATCATCAGCCCCAAAAGCAGAACAGAATATAATGTTTTTCTACTGCAGTGTCTAATTAATTAAAACATAAAAAGAATAATTCTGCTCAGCTTGCTTCCAGAAGGTTAACAGTGTTATTTCTTAAACCATAATTGGGGACCAGGACAGAAAAACATCTGTTTCTCACATCTGTCCCCTTAATTTTATAGACCTGGGGGAATTACAAGTAATCATATCCTGTGGTGAATGAATCAGAGAAGACTGAAATAGACAGTGTTGGAAATACTATGGTACCAGATCCCAAGTCAGCTCTATAAGATAGACAAGGCTAAGAAAGAAGATAAAAAATACTGTTATTGTAAAATGAAAAGTAATACAATCTTGCAAGTCTGAATGTGCTTTCCCCTTTCCTCATGCTATTTTCACGTGAACTAGAGAGGGGTCTGCAAAAGTTACTTTCTACATCCTCTATACCATATAAGACTTTATAATTCAAAACAAACACTTCCTACCGCACCTGGAAGCCTATTGGTAGCCCATAGTAGATGTGTAATAAATTCATGTTTTGAATATGAACCACAGAATTTTATACCTGTTGCAGTTTTTAAGTACTGTTTAAAGTCAGTCCCAGTTAGAACTTACTTCAATCGTCCAACTGGGTGGAAGGAACAGCATGTGTTAACCTTTTGAGAGCCTTTCATTCCAAATAAGATTGAAGTTTTGTAGATTAAGGATCACATACATGAGCATGGTTGTACTTTAACCAGGCACCTTGTCCACTGAAGGTCTTTACAAGTCAGTTATTTATTTGTTCAAATCATGTTTATAGTGCTTCCCATGATGGAGCAAAACACCATATAGTGTAGCCTCAAACCTTGGGTCCTATTGTAATCCCTTAAAACATTTGTTGTGAGAATGCTTTATAAGAATGTAAAAGATGCATGAATTAGTAGATAGCTCATATATAGTAAAAGCTTATATTATCCCATATAACCTGCATCACCAGCCTAAAGCTTGAAACTGCAGATTAGAAATGGTTGTAGGCATGCCAAGTGCTTGCATGAACAATGCTGGTTTTCTTTGAATGAAGTGCAAACATTATTTTATTTTAGAACTCTTTTAATTTAGAACTCAAATTTTCATCATTCATGGCCTATGACTAGAGGATTTATAACTTGAAAGGATGAGAGTATTCCTTAAGCCTGTCTTTAATAAACTGCAATTGTTCATTTGACTTCCTAATGACTAAAATAATTATGTGCAAGTATTTAAAATATGACCTATTTAAAGACATACCATTTTTAAAGTGCTTTTTAAACTAAAAATATTTTAGTTTGATATTGTCTATAGAAACTATAATAGAAATAATGGAAATGTCTTTGCTGATGCAAAGGTACCTCTGAAATGGAAAGACAAATGATTTATTATTCCTTTTCCCCTGTAACTTCTCTTCCTCCTGAAGGTTACTGCCTTCAAATCTGGTCCATAATTTTGGACCGGATTTGGAGGAAATAAGAATGAGGGTGATGGAATAACTGTTGAAAATTAGCACCATTACTTTGATGAATGCCTTCTGTGGGCAGACAGAATTAACTGTATGTCTTCCTATAGGTTTATTTTCTCTGGAACATAATAATGAAGGAAAAAGATATTCTGTTCATAGCACAATTATACAGGTAGTCCTCAACTTACAACAGTTTATTTAGTGACTCTTCGAAGTTGCAATGGCACTGGAAAAAGTGATTTATGACCGTTTTTCACACTTAAGACCACAGCAACATCCTCAGGGTCACATGATCAAAATTCAGATGCTTGGCAACTGACTCATATTTATGATGGTTGCAGTGTCCCAGGGTCATGTGATCACCTTTTGGGAGCTTCTGATAAACAAAGTCAATGGGGAAGCCAGATTTGTTACTAAATTAACAACTGCAGTGATTCACTTAGCAGCTGTGGCACGGCAGGTTGTAAAATTGGGGCAAAATTCACTTAACAAATGTCTCGCTTAGCAACATAAATTTTGGGCTCAATTGAGGTTGTAAGTCAAGGACTACCTGCAATTCTGCAAAAACAGAATGTTAAATAAAACAAGTGCCTAGCACTAACATATTTCCATTACTCGGAACTAGTTCTTACATTTTAGCATGTACATGAAATTTTCTTGGGGAGATTTCTTCTATTGTGCATAGAGTTGATGCACCAGCCTTGTGTACATGTATCCACCTCTGCACATGAGGGTGCCAAGTAACACACATGACAATTAGTGTTGTGCTGGAGGTGAATCTGCTCCTAAATAACTTCATACTCTATCCACAATCCTCACTGAATTGAAAGCGACTTGACCCAGTGCTAGAATCTATTCAATTTGTGCTTGAAGAAATCCAGTGGAGAGCTGAATACACAGCTGGATTAACAAGTGATTATTTTCCTGCAACAGTCTGGTACTGTTGAAATGAATGAATGTGCTCTTATACCCCTCTCATTCAGTGCATTTGGAATTCAAAGAGTTGTCTACAATCAGAAATAATGAAGTACACAATCTATTGTATGTTAGAATGCTACTTTCTACACCATCATGTGAGTTCAAAAAGACTTGTCCTTATCTGGCTCCCGTCTACTTCCCTCTAGGGGGACTTTGTTGTGAGAACCAGCAATAATCAAAGAAACAAGTTTCCAAAATGTGGCACGTAATGGAAAACAGAAGAAAAACATTTAACCCTCTTTCTTCTTTCTTGGGTTTCACTTACCTGTTCCAATGAACTCATCCTGAAAAGCCTGAATGTTCCCTCTTTTCATTCTAAAAGTTATCTAGCCAAAAACCCCAAGGTATTCTCTCCAAATTTGTTCACCTACTCCTCGGGAATTAGTAGTGGACTCATTGCAGCAGATGATCATCTGACTGCTATTAATGTAACTCAACCAGACCAAAGATATCAAGTGGCCTAGCATGGCTTTGTTCCAAAGGCCAGGAAGGTAAAAAGGCACCTATTAATTAATTGTAATCAAGGGAAGGAAACATTTGAGATAGATGCAAATGTGTTCAATAATCTTGGAAAATGAAGCTTTTACTTTTCAGGCAAAACAGTTGAAACTGATGATTTGGTTGGTCAGATTGTCTAGTAAAAATTCTGCTGAGAGGATAGTTAATAACACCTAATACATTATTTGTTGGTGACTTCTCAAACAGCAGAGCTTCTCAAACGGCAGAGTGGAGATGTGGTTTCAGAGATATGAAAAGGTAGCAGTGGTCAGTAAAAAAAAAAAACTGCCTATCATAAACTTATAACCACACCCATGATCTTTCAAGATCTTTTGCAAATCCTGAGTCTGGGCAGGAAATTAAAGAATTATGAAGTGTGCATGAAAAGCTTCACACCAATTAAAATATTTACATAAAAGAACAATGGGAGTACTGCTAGAGACTCTGTATGTTTTTCTGTCTCATATTACACACAAACACCCTCCCCACCTTTGACACAATGGGTCTTGCAGAGAAGGACATTTATTATTTACCTCAGTAGGTGCCAGCAGAAATGTGCAATGACAAGACTGGGTAATAAGGAGCGCCAAAGTTTCTGTTTGTACTACATCAACAAAAGTTGCAGAACCAAACTGGTCAAACTTTTCTATTTTATAGGATGATTATTATATTACCCCACAAGTATGAAAGACATTAATAAAGAGATTCTGGCAACAGAAGATGTAGTTTGTTTATTTATGTCTGTCTGTCTGTCTAATTAAAACATTTATATAGTCACTCTGGGTGGCTCCCAATCAAAGATCAAAATACAAAATCACACTAAAACTATAAAGCTAAACACATTAAATCATTAAAAATAACAAAAAAAATCTGGCATCAAATCAAACTTTTAACGTGCAGTCATCCAATCTTATCCCACCACTTTGGAGAAAAGTCAGGACCTCAACATTTTACAGAGAGCTAGGAGGCTGGAGGCCTACTGACTTTCAGGAGGCAGAATGTTCCATAGGACGGGCTGCCATGGAAGAGGTCCACTCCATACTGCCCATCAGAAGACAACATTTGGGGGAAGGGACCAGGAGTGTGCCCACCCTATCTGATCTGGTAAAATGAGTAAGTATCCTTAGGAAAAGGCAATCCTGCAGATAGCCTGACCCTTACCATATAGGGATTTAAAGGTGATGAGCAGCACCTTGAACTGCACCAAAAATAAAAAAATATCCCTGGAAGCCAGGGCACCTCATACAACAGAGCTGTTACATGGGCAAACCTAGGGGGGGCCCATTAATGTGTGCATTGCAGTTGAAGTCTCTGGGTAATCTTCAAGGGTAGCTCATGTAGAGCACATTGCAGTAATCCAAACAGGAAGTGACCAAGGAATGAGTGACTATGAGTAAGGCCTCCTGGTCCAGGAAAGAGCACAACTGAATTCTCATATATTAATTAGAATTTATGGCCCATAACACATCAGCAGGGATGAAATAGCGTTTTTCCTGAAATTCATAAGTGGAATTTTGAACCAGTATTTTCAGAAGAACCTTTGCTCAGCAATAGAATGCAAGCAGGAGGTCCTGTTTCCTTTTTTAAATCCTGGAAAGCAGTTTGTCATATCAGGCAATATTAAACTTTTCCAACCTGGGTTTATCCATATGTCTTGGCCACCAACTTCCATTAGTGGCAGCCAGCAAAAATAGTGATTGGAGATTATGGGGAATCTACTGTACTCCAGAATATCTGGATATTCTACATGCAGATTCTGATCTACCATAAATCAACTTCCTGAGTTTAATTACAAATGGGGATTGAACATAGAATAGACAGTGTGAAAGAGTAGGGAGAAAACAAAAAAAATCAATCCAAATAAGATTATGACTCAAGGAACACAACACTTATCTACTTTGGAAAGAGGACATAATGTTTTGAATGAAGTTATATTTTTCCTGAAAGGTTCTTGACTTAATTCTACTTTTATTAAGAAGCCTTGTCATTAGCTTTGATGAGTACACCAATTGTCCATTTTCCAAGAATAAGATAGGTATTTTTTATTTTTATTTTTTATTTTAATATAAGATGGGTCTTTATTTTTAAAAAAAAAGACAGTATAATTATAAAAAATCAAAATAAACTGTCCATCTCTCATTATATTGCTTAATAGAAACAGACAATATATAATTCCTGCTGGTTTAAACCTGCTTTTGAATAAATGAATAAGGCTCCACAATGCTTTGGATTTGATTCCAAATAGGCACTTCAGAACATACAAGGATAAGAGTGTAGTACCGGTATCTATCAACAGCTCTTTAAAGCAACCATGTCTTTTCTAAGGATAATCTGGCTGTGCTCTGCAAGAACCACATGGCTCCAGGAAAAGGGGCAGGTATTTTAAATGCTTGCAGACAGACAATGTGCTGCATTTGTGTTCCTGAATATCATTGCGGAATTGAATCTGGATTATCATACAGTTCAATAAATAAAATTACAAATCAGGAAACACTGACATGTAGTAATATGGAATGTAACTAATTCATTGGTAATACCAGTAGGGTGCAGAGACCAAACGCACTACCAACCACATCCTGTAATTTTGTCTTAGGCACAAGAGAGTGACTTTGGGCCAGTCATTCTCTCTCAGCCCTAGGAAGGAGGCAATGGCAAGCCATTCCAAAATCTTGCAAGGAATGTGCAGATACTAATCCAGGCTGTCTCCAGGACCCAAGACTAACTCAATATAAGTCATACTGAATCTGCTGCTATATATATATATAGCCATGTATATAAAAATTCTGTTTTCCTCCCCCCCCCTTTGCAGTCTGTCTACTGTAGTAATTGTAAGAACCACAGCATTCTGTAAAAACAGGATATCAGCGTGTCAAAAAGACTGAAGGAGATTTTGAGGGTTTGATTTTATCTTAGCAGACTCTGCCCCTCTATTCTTTCTCTATACACACATTCACAGAAGGAAAGGAAGAGATGGCAGCAGCTGAAACACAGCTCTATTCAAAGGTCTTAAACAAGAGAAAAAACAGAAGTACCAATTCCTTAATGGAACCTCTCTTGGCTACTGGTTTCTCTGTACATACAGCGTAAGTACAGTTATTGTCACAGTGCCACAGAAATCCACCCTTTTATGCTTAGAGGAGCTCATGAAAAGATTGTATATGGGTGCCTGGTTTACCCAATTCCTGCTAATTTAAATGTTTTAATGTTTCTTAATGTTTTAGTGTTTATATATTTTTGGTTTTATGGTGTTGTAAGCCACCCAGAGTTACTCAGTCGTGATATGGGCGGTATATTCTTGTTTTAACCATTCGGTCATGTCCAACTCTTGGTGATTTTGTATGCAAGTGCTCTCCGTGCTACCCTGTCAAGCACCGCTTCTTTCAGTTGTTGGATGTTCATCTTTGAATCAGCTTTGATGGTATCAAGCCAGTGAGTTCTTTGCTTGCCCCTTCTTCTTGGTCCATTAATTATTCCTTAGCATCACTGATTTATCCAATGAACCTGCACGCATTATGTGGTCATAATAAATCAGATGTAGTCTGGTGATTTTGGCTTCTAGTGATGTGTCCATTTTTATATGATTCAACACCTCTCTGTGGTTGCTCTGGCTCTCCATGGTGTACACAATAATTTATGCCAGCATTACAGTTTAAAGTTGATATATAAATGTAATAAATTTGGCAGTATTGTAGAATTCAATCGCAGTATAATCAACTAAAGTAAATCTGGACCAAAGCAAAGCAAATAAAATATTAACACTGGAGATTGTTTGGGTTTTATTGAAGTTAAATTCTTAAAGGAGACAAGAATACTTAAAACTCTGTGGTAGTAAGCAAATGTATTGTTGATTGTGTCATTCTGTGAGGACTCTTAAGAACTGCAAGTAAAGACTAGGCAACCTCTTGTTTGGGAAGCTCTGAATTTCCCACAGCCACGGGCAACTAAGGTAAATGGCCCACTGTACAATGTCCCTTCTATCTTTCTGATTTTAGAATTCTAGAGGTGCTTTCACCAATTTCCTTTTGTTCTTTGATAGCCAATTTCTATCATTTAAATCCCAAAGTGCTAGCTTTTACATTGCTAAGTAGCATACTAAACATTTCAAAGAATGCAATATATGAATATTTTTTTATTGGCTGCTTTCAAATGAGTTTACTCTGATGAATTACTTCTTACCATGTAGATAACATTTGAGGAACAATTTCAATACCAGCCTTCTTTTAAAGGTTTAGGAGCAGGCTTGGGAGAAAACATTTACATTTCTCATTCACTTCACCAACCAAACAAAAGGTACTCGGAGTATACTTGAAGAGGGAAGGGAGGAGGGAAGAACGTTTACTAAAACAGATGTTTACAAAGATTAATACCTAATGTTGTATGCTATGTTCTAGGATGATTGTTTAGCAATAGGATCTTTGGTTTAATGTTGATCACATTAATATGGAACCAGATAAGAGAAACACCAATCAAACAAAGTGTAACAGGAGTATAGTTGAGGCTAGACGCGAGGGGTGGAAAAAGGCTTACTAATTCAGACGTTTTCAATGACTAATACTTAGTATTGTACATCAGGTGCCATGATGATTGCTGCACAATATGTTTTTATGTTCAATGTTGATTGTTTTAATAAAAGAATTTTATATAAAAAAAATTCAAGGGCCTCATGGACTCATATCTTTTCTGAGCGGGGCCACCACAAAAACATTTCCTGATTATCTCCCCTGGCAGGCAGATATTATTTTAGTTAGTGTTTAAATTAGTTTAGTTAGCTTGTAGTTAACTATAACTTAATTAGCTTGAAATATTTGTTTGTCCATTGGCTATGTCAATTGTTTCTTTAAAAATCAATATGTGTTTAATTGTTGGGTTTCTATTGTTATTTTTGTATAGGTTATAACAGCTTGCTTACTAATTCAGTTGCTGCTAGCCTTTGGAAGTAGAAGGGCAGTGATCCTAAATAAATACAATTCAAGAGGGCTGCAGTGTTTGACACAGGCCACAACCTTCATATTAGAATAGAATAGAGCTGGAAGGGACCTTGGAGGTCTTTTAGTCCAGCCCCCTGCTTAAGCAGGAGAACCTATAAAATCTCAGACAAGTGACTCTAGCCCAGTGGTTCTCAACCTTTCTAATGCCGCGACCCCTTAATACAGTTCCTCATGTTGTGGTGACCCCCAACCATAAAATTATTTTCATTGCTACTTCATAACTGTAATTTTGCTACTGTTTGGAATCGTAATGTAAATATCTGATATGCAGGGTGTATTTTCATTGTTACGAATTGAACATAATGAAAGCATAGTGATGAATTACAAAAACAATATAGCAATGCTCAGTGGAGAAGCTTACTCTTCCTTGCTCACAAATGTTGGGAGGGAGGGAAGAGGAAGGAAGGAAGGAAGATTGAAGGGGAAAGGAAGGAGATGGAGAAGGAAGAAGATTGAAGGGGAAAGGAAGGAAGGAAGGAAGGAGAAAGAGATTGAAGTGGAAGGGATGGAGATGGAAGGAAGGAAGGAAGGAAGGAAGATTGAAGGGGAAAGGAAGGAAATGGAGCAGGAAGGAGATTGAAGGGGGAAGGAAAGAAGGAAGGAAGGAAGGAAGGAAGGAAGGAAGGAGAGGGAGATTGAAGGGGAAAGGATGGAGTTGGAGAAGGAAGGAAGGAAAATTGAAGGAGAAAGGAAGGAGATGGAGAAGGAAGGAGATTGAAGGGGGAAGGAAGGAAGGAGAGAGATTTACACACACTCTCCATCCTCCCGAGCACCATCGCAGCGGCGGGATCATGGGAGCCCTTTCCACGCTGCACAGCCCTTCACCGCCAAACCCTTCCCCGACTTGTCACACATGAGAGGGGTGCGGCCAGAGCGCTAGCTCCCGCTCGGAAGGCGCCACTTTTCCCCTCCCGGCCCGTCCGGCTGGCCTCCGATGCACATGTGGGCATCGCCCTCTTCCCCGCCATCTGACCGCTTCCAGAGCCTGGCAAGCCGGGAAGGAGCCGCTCCTGCCCACCAGCCCCAGGGCCGCGCCGGGCGCCAGAGGGCCGAGGCAGCCTCTGAGGGTGAGGGATATGGGCTAGGTGGCACGGGGGGAAGCTCCAGAGCGGAGGGCAGCTGGGGCGGAGCGCAGCTGGGCAACCAGGAGGTGGGCAGGCCGAAGCGGCGGCAAGCGTCATGGGCCAGGTGCTCCAGGGCGGCCGTGTTGGCACGCAGGGTGAGGCAGTGGCGGCGCAGGTCCAGCACCGGCTAAGCCACCAGCTGGTTCAGCCCAAGGAAGGTCAGCCATGCGTGCCACCTTTGCACCCAGCGCCCGCCGCTGCCCCGCCAGCACCACCTCCGCCGCCACCTTTCCCGTGCAGCCCCACTTGTCAAGCGGGCCCCACGGCTCCCACAGCAGCCGCCGCAATGCACACCGATGGCGCACGAGGAAGGCGAGCACATGTTTTCCGTGCTTCAGTGCCAGGCTCTCCATGCTGCAGCGCGACCCTGGAGAGCCTGGCTGACACGGTGAACACGAGGCAGGAGTGCACATGGACTCCGCTTTTTCGGCAGGGCAGAATTAAGTGCTGCTCCCCACCTCCCACCCCTGATCCTCTTTTGCTTACAAGTAGGAGATGGCGTAATTGCTCAGCAGGGAGAGGTGAAAGTTCCTGCAAACTTGCCTTTGCTGCAGACAACTTGCAAGTGCAACATTTGCAGGCTGGGTCTTTTGGCGCGCTCTGCAGTGCAGAGACAGCCGTTAACGACCAGGTCTGGACAATTCCTATTGGCTTTTAAAAGCCAATAGAATGGAGTCTATTGAATAGACTCTTAATCTATTCAATAGAATAAGAGTCTATTCAATAGAGTCTATTCTATTGGCTTTTGAAAGCCAATAGAATAGAGGAAATAGCACAGCTCATGGAAAAGTTGAAAAAAATCCATCAAAAAAAGGTGCTGGAATGCTGTTTTGAGCGTTCTGAGAAAAAAAAGTCCTGGTCTTAGGCGACCCCTGTGAAACGGTCGCAACCCACAGGTTGAGAACCGCTGGTCTAGCCTCTTCTTTAAAATCTCCAGTGATGGAGCGCCCACGATTTCTGGAGGCAAGCTATTCCACTGGTTAATTGTCCTCACTGTCAGGAAGTTTCTCCTTAATTCTAGGTTGCTTCTCCCTTTGTTCAGTTTCCAACCATTGTTTCTTGTCCTGCCCTCTGGTACTTTTGAGAATAATGTGACCCCCTCATCTTTGTGGCAGCCCCTCAAATACTGGAATACTGCTATCATCTCTCCCCTATTTCTTCTTTTCTTTAAACTAGCCAAACCCAAATCCCACAGCCGTTCTTCGTATGTTTTAGTCTCCAGGCCTTTGATCATCTTAGTTGCTCTTCTCTGAATTTTTCCCAAACTCTCAACATTGTTCAAGTTTGTCAAGATCTTTTTGGGTCCTGAGTTTGTCTACTCCTACCAGTTTGGTGTCATCTGCAAATTTGATGAGTTCCCCTTCAATTCCCTCATCTAAGTCATTTGTGAAGACATTGAAGAGTACTGGGCCTAAGACAGAACCTTATGGTACCCCATTGCTTACTTCTCTCCATGTGGATGTAGTGCCATTGAAGACTACTTGTTCACTATGGTTTGCCAGCCATCTACAGATCCATCTGGTGGTGATGTTGTCTATTCCACCTTTTTCTAGCTTACCAAGGAATAGGTTGTGGTCTACCTTATCAAATGCCTTACTGAAGTGTAAGTATACTATGTCCACAGTATTTCGCTGATCTATTAGTTTATTCACTTTATCAAAGAATTAAATAAAATTGGTTTGGTTGGCATGATCTGTTTTTGACAAACCCGTGCTGGCTACTAGTTATAACTTTGTTTGCTTCTAGTTGTTCGTAGATCTGTTTTTTGATTATCTTTTCCAGGATCTTCTCATGTATTGATGTTAGACTGTTTGGTCTGTAGTTTCCTGGGTCTGTTTTTTTCCCTTTCTTGAAGATGGGAACCACATCAGCCCTTTTCCAATCCTCAGGTTTTTCCCCGGTGCTCCAGAATTTTTGAAAGATATTCTTGCTTATTTTAATTTTTGTTTCTAGTTTGTTTTTTGCAGTGATTTTTTTGGCTATGGTTTCTTTTTGTCTGAAGACTGATGTAAAGTATGAGTTAAACAGTTCTGGTTTCTCCCTGTTGCCTGTTATTTCCTTGCCATCTTTTCTCTTTAGTGAGCCTACATTTTCCTTGACTTTTTTCTTGTTATTAATATATTGGAAAAAACTTTTTTTATTATCCTTGATTTCTGTTGCAAGTCTTTGTTCGTTCTGAGTCTTTGTTTTCCTGATTTCATCTTTGCATGTTCTGGCTGTCTGTTGATAGTCGGCCTTAGTTATGTGTCCCTCTTTCCATTTTTTGTATTTGTCCTTTTTGTCTTTCAGTTTTTCAGAGACATCTTTGTGCAGCCATGCTGGTTTCTTCTTGAATTTCTTGTTTTTCTTTTTCAGTGGTATTGTGCTGGACTGGGCTTTTATGATCACATTTTTCAGAGTTTCCCATGCTTCTTGGGTTGTTTTCCCCTTTAAGATTTTCATCCATGGGATCTTTCCTAGGTTCTCTCTGAGTTTGTTGAAGTCAGCTCTTTTGAAGTTTAAGATCCTGGTTAGATTGTTTTCTGTTGCTAGTGTTTGCATTTTATTAAATTCCAGTATGACGTGGTCACTTTCGCCCAAGGTTCCGGTAACTTCAACTCCCTCTATCACTTCTTCTCTGTTAGTAAGAATTAAATCTAGTATGGCTTTATGTGTAGTTCCGTCCTCCACCTTTTGGATGACAAAGTTGTTTGCTAGGTCGGTTAGGAATCTGTTCGATCTCCCACTCGCTGCAGAGTATGTCTCCCAGTTGATATCTGGATAGTTGAAGTCACCCATTACTATTTCTTACATACATTTGTTAACTGGTTGGCAAAGAGTTCATCTATTTCTTCTGATTGGTTGGGTAATATACACCTATGGTAATGTCACTTTTTTTCTCTTTTATATGCCGTCATGGTTCCGAAAATAGAAGCTCTGCAAAGTAGAAGCTCTGCAAAGAACTTTGAGGCAGAAAGAATCTTTTTAATTGCTACATAGCTTCGGCACATACATAGTGAAGCCAAAATCTGAATTCTCCTCCCCCCAATCACCCGCAACAAAGCATAACTCACTCCTTCATTTAACAGTCATCAATCACGTTCTCCAATTAGTTTGAAGTGTGAACTTTCCCTCCCGTATCTCCTCTGGTTACAACTAACCTTGAAAAATACTGTACTGAAATATTGTTATGGCTAACTATTCCCCAAGTACATTCTCTCCCCCCACCTTCCAACACTATCTAACTTTAACTCTAGAAGTAATACACAGATTAAATAGAACGTGTCTGCTTCTTCATATATTGTCAAGCAAGCAAATCTCTGGAGAGATTTTATATTTGATCATGTGCATTTCTGTAGGTATGTAGTGTTCTCTTACATATAGTGCAACTCCCCCTCCTCTTTTTGTACACCTATTTCTTTTGACCAATTTGTATCCATCCATCACTCCATTCCATTCATGGGTTTCATCCCACCAGGTTTCTGTAATACCAACTATGTCATACCCTCCCTTGTGTACTATTGCTTCTAGTTCGCCCTGTTCATTCCCCAAGCTTTGAGCATTTGTATATAAGCATTTAAGGCTTTTATGCCTGTCCACGGGTGTGTTTCCTGTATCTCCTGATTGTTGTTTGAGTTTTTCTTTTTTTTTCATCTCTGCCCACCTCATTGTTTGATTTGTTTTCTTGGGATTTATGATTGGTTTTGGGTTCTAGAGATTCTGAAGATTGGTCACTCTCCCCCCTCAATTTTAGTTTAAAGCCCTCCTGATGAGTTGGGCCAGTCTTTTTCCGAGTACATTTTTCCCTGTTTTCATGAGGCAAGGCCCATTCCTTGCCAAGGGTCCTTCGTGAAGGAAATGCAGTCCATGATCCAGGAAACCAAAGTTTTCTTGGCGGACACCAACCCTTGAAAGAGGGGAGATAGCTCCACCTTCACAGGAGCGAACTCAGCTGCATAAAAACCTCTAAAGCAGGTTCATTCTGATATCAAACAAGGGTTAAAAG
Organism: Bothrops alternatus; assembly: GCA_034064705.1. NCBI lineage: Eukaryota > Metazoa > Chordata > Lepidosauria > Squamata > Viperidae > Bothrops > Bothrops alternatus. Next base: position 4,857,810 of record JARGCV010000027.1, read on the forward strand.
GGCACATCAAATGATATATTAAGTATACTGATGGATCTATTGCATCCTTCTCTCTCCCAGTCACACCTACAAATAAGCTCCTAATCTACATCAGCTAAGGGGTGAGTCTAAACTAATAATAGCTTATTTAACCTAAAAAGTAAAAGGTAAAGGAATCCCTGCAGATTTTAATCCTCTAGTCATTGCCAACTATAGGAAGCAGTGCTCATCTCCATTCAAAGCCATTGAGCAGCACTGTCAGAAGACATTTCTGTGATCATGTGGCCAGCATGATGTCATGGAGCACTGTTATCTTCCCACTGTAGTAGTATCTATTTATCTACTCACACTTGCATGCTTTCGAACTGCTAGGTTGGCAGGAGCTGGGGCAAGGACGGGAGCTCATCCTGTTGCATGGTGCTTGGGTTTCAAACTTCGGCTGCCAGGTTTCAAGCAGACAAGCCCAGCATTATAACCAGTGAGCCACCACGCTGCCCTATTTATCATAAAGGGGAGAGCTTTTAATTAATTAGTGATTAATTAATTAATTAATTAATTGGTTTTAAAAATTTTGCCAGGAAGGAGGAAAACAATCTTTTTTTAAAAAAATGCCTAATTTTATGCTACTGCAGAATTTTGGCAAGTACAGGTAGTCCTTGATTTGCGATCAGAATTGAGTTCAAAATTTCTGTTACTAAGTGAGACAGATGTTAAGTGAATTATGCCCCACTTTACGACCTTTCTTACACAGTTGTTAAGTGAACCACTACAATTATTAAGTTAGTAACACCACTGTTAAGTGAATCTTAACAATGATTAAGATTGTTTCTTCCGCATTGACTTTGCTTGTCAGAAGGTTGCAAAATGTCATCATGTGACCCCAGGGCCCTGCCACTGTCATAAGTATGAGTCAGTTGCCAAGCATCTGTCTCTCTCTCTGTGTCCCTTTCTCTGTCTCTCTCTCTCTGTCTCTTTCTCTCTCTCTGTGTGTGTGTCTCTCTCTCTGTCTCTCTCTCTGTCTCTCTATCTCTCTGTCTCTCTGTCTCTCTCTGTCTCTCTCTCTTTGTCTCTCTCTCTCTCTGTCTCTCTCTGTCTCTCTCTCTGTCTCTCTGTCGCTCTCTCTCTGTCTCTCTCTCTGTCTCTCTATCTCTCTGTCTCTCTGTGTGTCTCTCTCTGTCTCTGTCTCTGTCTCTCTGTCTCTCTCTCTCTCTGTCTCTCTCTCTGTGTCTCTCTCTCTCTGTGTGTCTCTCTCTCTGTCTCTGTGTCGCTCTCTCTCTGTGTGTGTCTCCCTCTCTCCCTCTCTCTCTGTCTCTCTGTCTGTCTCTCTCTCTCTCTCTGTCTCTCTCTCTCCCTCTCTGTCTTTGTCTCTCTCTCTGTCTCTCTCTCTGTCTCTCTCTCTGTCTCTCTTTCTGTGTCTCTCTCTCTGTCTCTCTCTGTGTCTCTCTCTCTGAGTCTCTCTCTCTGTGTCTCTCTCACTGTCTCTCTCTGTCTCTCTCTCTCTCTGTCTCTCTCTCTGTCTCTCTCTCTCTCTGTCTCTCTGTCTCTCTCTCTGTCTCTCTCTCTGTCTCTCTCTCTGTGTCCCTTTCTCTGTCTCTCTCTCTCTGTCTCTCTCTCTGTCTCTCTCTGTCTGTCTCTCTCTCTGTCTCTCTATCTCTCTGGAGACACAACAACAGTTGTGTGTTTTTCCAGTGCTGTTGCAACTTTGAAGGGTCACTAAACGAATAAGTCAAGGACTACTTGTATTAAGTTTTATCTAAGGCTAAATGTCAGACTTTTGTAAAACCACAGGTAGGATTGCTTTATTTCTTAATAAGAGGTAATCTAATTCTCCAATTAACAGGGCATAGGTTTCTAAAATTGAAGCATTTTGTAATTCTTGCTTCTCTGTAATTACAAGAAGAAATGTCCAGATGGTGGGTACTATCATCTTTAAACCTAGAGGAGTTGAACTGGAGAATTACTGCTGATTCATTAACTTTGTTATAGCTAACAAGACAGTTTCCATCCTTATACTAGTTCAGCTGAAAACCAGAAAAAGCTAATGGCTTACTGAAACGCTTGCATGTACAAGAATATTTTTAGCACCAGGGCTTGAACTTAGTGATTTTTTTTTATCCTGCCTTCCTTATTTTTATAAATAATCCAAGGCAGTAAACAATCTTACTAATCTTCCTCTTTCTATTTTCCCTACAATAATAACCCTATGAGTTGGGCTGAGAGTATGCGATTGGCCCAATGTCCCCCAGCCAACTTTCATGCCTAACTAGGAAGGGATTAGAACTCTTGATCTCCTGATTTCTAGCCTGGTGCCTTAACTACTAGACCAATAGCTATACATATGGCAAAGCCAAAACCTTAGCCAAACTGTTTAAACATCATCTATCACTTACTTTGCTCAAAATGAATATATTGTTCTTTCCTTAGATTAAAGGCATTGGCAGCTACTGGACAAAAGACAGCAGAAGCAGCAATGCAATGGTAAGTTTTGATGAGGTTTTAATTACTGAATGGGAATTGTCCAGAATTTGATATAAAATGGATAAGTAGTTAAATGTTTTAAATAAAGTAGTATGGCATGTTGCTGCTCAGAAATTAATGTTGAATGTTTTTTTTTCTTATTCAATAACTCTGCTATGAAGAGCCCTGATTTTCATTTACGTTACCTAGACTAGTGTTTCTCAGTCTTGGTCACTTTAAGATTGTGGACTTCAACTCCCAGAATTCCATAGCCAGTATTCCATGGCTGGCTGGGGAATTCTGGGACTTGAAGTCCACAAGTCTTAAGTGACCAAGGTTGAGAAACACTGATCTAGGGAATAGAGCTGCACACACTTCAAAAATGATTTGGAAGAAGTGCTTTAGATATGGATATTTATTAAAGTTGCCTCAGAGAAATAAAGCTAATAGAGGTTCTCAGTGTGTTTTAGTGTCATGATTATATGCAAGAGATACAGTATTTTTTCAACACCAGGCCTACCTATCTTGAAACCTATCTAATCAAGGGTAAAGAACCCCAATTATACTTACCAACTGATGGGGACCAAACTTTCTGAGACAACCCAAGAAAGGGATCTTGGGGTTTTGGTGGACAGCTCGATGAAGATGTCAACCCAATGCGCAGCAGCAGTAAAAAAAAAAAGCAAATTCCATGCTTGGCATGATTAGGGAGTCGAAAATAAGTCAGCAAGTGTTGTATTGCCTCTGTACAAATCGATGGTGAGACCACACTTGGAGTACTGTGTACAGTTCTGGTCACTGCACCTCAAGAAGGATATAATGGAACTGGAAAAGGTGCAAAAAAGGGCAACAAGAATGATCAAGGAAATGGAGCGCCTCCCTTATGAAACCAGATTGCAACGCCTTGGTCTCTTCAGCCTTGAAAGACGGTGTTTAAGGGGTGACTTGATCGAAGTGTATAAAATCATGCATGGGATAGAAAAGGTGGATAGAGAAAAATTCTTTTCTCTATCACACAATACCAGGACAAGGGGGCACTCCCTAAAGCTCATAGCTAAGAAAGTGAGGACAAATCAAGGGAAATATTTCTTCACCCAGAGGGTCGTTGATTTATGGAATTCACTTCCAGAAGGGGTCGTGACAGCTGTCAGCCTTGACAGCTTCAAGGCAGGGTTAGACAGATTCATGGATGCCAAGTGTATCGGTAGTTATTAAAACGGATGTCCATGTGCCGCCTCTATGTTGGTTGAGGCAGGCAGGATTCCCTTGAGTACCATTTGTTGGGGGTCAAGGGAAAGGGAGGGTTTTGCCTTCTCTTTCTGCTCAAGATCCCATGTACAATTGGTGGGCCACTGTGTGACACAGAATGCTGGACTCGATGGGCTTTGGCCTGATTCAGCAAGGCTCTTCTTATGTTCTTAAGGTGTGAAATCCCCTAACAATCTTTTTGCTCTGTTGGTCCTTGAGAATTGTCTTCTGATCCTTGGCCTAAGCTTGAGGCAGTCTTCAGTCATTCTTAGTTGTTCCTTTATTGTTTCCTCTCCAAAACTGACAGCACCACTAACAATTTCATAATGACATGTTTCACTACCCATGCTGTTGGGATGGCTCAGTCAAGTGATCCAAAAGGGGTGGATTGACTCAGTCTCTATTGGCCACTTCAATGTGGTGTGGACATAATTTTTCTTTCCACTTCCTTGGCAATCTTCTCTGCTGTCATTTTTCTTCTCCCCATTAAAAAAAAGGTGAGGAAGTACATGGATTTTAAAGAACAGTACTTACTTGAAAATAGAAAAAGTGTAACCCTTTCGAAAGCAGCCAACCTGACATATCTAATATGATATTTCAAAACTGCAGTCTTTTGCAAGTCACTTTCTGTGGTTTTGAATGGATGTTCTTTCAAAATCTGGCGTTTTGGCAAGCCTTCCAGTAACGGTTAGGTGGGCTTTCTTAATTAAGATGTAATCTCACCTCCTCTGGCTTTGCTCTGCAGGGTAAAGCAGGGAAGAAGGGTCATGCCACCTGTCTAAATTCGTCATCTCCCCAAATCTTCTCCTGTCCCATTCCTGCATTATCATTGGGATTGATGACTGTGTCCCATTAGCTTGAAGTCTCTCAAAATTCAACTGAAATATGGTATTGGTATTATATAAGAACGATATAGCCTCAGCACCACATCTGGAAGAGGAGTAGATTGAGGAGTGAAGGTTGGAGGGATGTAGGGAGGTGGTATGAGGAGGGAGGAGAGAGAGGGAGGCAGTGAGGGTGGGCGGATAGAAGTAGAGGTAGGGAGGAATGAAGAGGGGGATGTGGTGGGGGGGCGCTGCCGAGCAATACCCATAGTTATTTTAATTACTCTAGTTACGCTTTGTTTTTTGTCTTGGAAAAAGTTCTAAATGATTGTATCCTGTTGAGTTGTTTTCAATTTGATTTTTTGTTATATTTATGATTATAAAATTAATAAAAATTTAAAATAATAATAATAATAATAATAATAATAATAATAATAATAATAATAATAATAATAATAATAATAATAATAATAATAATAATAATAATAATAATAATAATAATAATAATGGAGAGCAACCCCACCAGAATGTTAAACAAAAGGCAGCAAACACCCAAAATCAGGACACGGCCATTCGGAACAGAAATGGAATAGGAATCTGCAAAGGAAAAAGCAAATATTATGCTAGCACTATTTTCTAGTGACTCGTGGATGGGTGGACAACAATTTAACTTGGCAGTGGGGAAAGACTGCTTTGTCATCAAAACCAGAAACTGACATGATCAGATTCTTTAAAAATGTGATTATTAAATGTGTAAAAGTTGTAACATTTACAGTTCTGGGAACAAATGTTTATTTATTATTTATTTCATAATATTTCATAACATTCTAAAATTATTGTATAATGATGTTTAACTGAATGCAGTTTCAAACAGGGGTGCAAATGTGGATTGTGGATTGTAACTGCATTCAGTTAATAGGAATCTCTTCTGTTTCTGAACTTTTTTTTTTACTAAAAAGAGAGGAGTGCTGATGGGTCTTTCTCTCCACCATATTTCACTTTTTTGAGTGCATGAAATAGGCTATTGGTCCCTGTTCATTTCTCTCATTCAGAAAACATTCTTCACAGTTTCAAAGAAAGATATTTAATCTTAAGAAGGATGAACCTAGTGTAGTTTTAAACTAGAATAATTTCAGTGGATTTTTTGTAACAAGAATTGTACCTTTAGCATCTCTATTCTGGAGATGTGTTTAATTTTGGTATCATAGTTTGAAGGAACATTGACCAATTGGCACAAGTGAAGACAACTCTTACTAATTCTTATTCAGTAAGAGACCTGGGAACCAAGTCCTATGAGGAAAATGAAGGAGATGGGCATGTCTGCTTTATGAGGAGAAGACTAAGATATGACAGCAAATATCTAAATGGTTGCCATATAGGAGAATGAATTGGCTTTTCTCTATTGCTCCATAAGGCAGGAACAGAACCAATGACATATTTAAATCAGGTACTAGTAGGATTTTCATTACAATAAAAAACACCTTTGAAAAAATACCTTTGGGACAGCCATGATCTAGGTAATTGAGAATCTCCATAAATATGATAATAAATTATCAACTAGTGAAATTGTCTTACAAAGTGGTTTGTTTCCCTTCAGTGGAGATTATCAGATAATCATCGGTCTGAAAAGCTTTAGCACAACTTTCCCTGAATAAAAAATAGTATTAGATTAGTACTTTTCCCACTCTACATTTCTATGGGGCAATTTCTGACAAACTGAGAGATTAACTAGGCTTTATGCAACATGTCAAGGGCCATACTTTAAACAGGTGGGACCAACCTGTATTCCAAAAGAATTAGCCAGTTTTTAAGGATTGGACTGAATGCTTTAAGGTTCTACAAGGCTTAAAACAGCTGTTGTCTCCTTTAAAGTATTCTAAAATGCAATAAAGAGTTGCCTAATTTTTGGCCTTATCCATTCTGGAGAGCTCTGAAGATCTCAGAAGGGAGGTCAGTAGACCTTATCCAGTCCTAGATCATTCTTTGCATTCTTTATATTCATATAGCGGCTTAGCTGAAAAATGCTCAAACAACTGATCCATTCTCCTTTTTAACTGTAGGTTGCATTCGCATTGCAATGATCCTTCTTTAGAAGATCCCATCCCTCAGGAATATGCCCTCTATTTGTGTCCAGCAGGCCCCTTGAATGACATTCTGATGGAGTTTTGGAGAGAAAGCAGATGCCAATGTGGAAAAAATAAAGCCCATGAAAATTTCCCACACATTACACTTTCTGACTTCTTCACTGTAAGTTATTTTTGTGTGTGAGGTGACAATGGCTTAAATAGCATTCTGGTATCTCTTAATTGTTGTGACCTCCCTTGCTGTGTAATGTACTATTTGGGTTAAGCTAAAGATTAAGCTCAGAGGTCATTTCACTCTGCATCTATGCTAATCAGGGATTTGTGTCACACTTACTATTCTTACACCATTGACACTTTTCCATAACTGAGCTCATTAACTTCATTATCATTTGTGGTACAGGACGAAATACTATGAAGTTTATTTTGCAGTGTTAGCCCTGGAGATGTTGGGCAGGTGATTTAATAGGCAAGCATTTTTGCCTCCTTAACATTTTCTGCTGAGTGACATCCCCCAGCCCCTGTGAGACTAAGCACATTGCCATTATTTCCCTGTGTTTTTTCAACTGAGTGAAGAAGAAATGCTGTAAGACAAACAGAGAAAGTGGGATGGAATAGAGTGGAGTAGCTGGGTGGAAACTGGTTTTTGTACAGCCTTGGCGTTCAATTCGTTCATGAGAAGAACCAAATATTGCCAGCAAGAAAATGGTCAGGAGACTTATGGGCAACATGAACAGTTTCTTGGATTTCAGAAGAGAAGCCAGTGACTGGACGGAAATGACCTATACTTATTTCAGTTGTTATTGATCATATCCTTGTCATCTTTATTGTAAATGTTTTAATTTTCTACATTATACTACATTCAATGGTTAAGAGAGCTCTTTAGTCTGTAACTGTAACGCAAGAGGGTTTTTTTCCCCCCCACCCAGTGTGAAGACCAAAAGGTTGATGGCTTATATGAAGCTCTAGAAAAAGCCGGTAGCCAATTTTCCAGCAATTTTCCTGTGATGATTTCCCTATCACTACATGCCTCCAGCACCTACATTGGCTTCTTTCTTAACGATGGCCCTGCAAATGTCATCAAATCATTTGCTGCTGCTTTTGCTGCAGAGGCTACAGTCTTAGCAGGTAACAACAAGCCAGAAATCACAATGTCTATAAGCAGAGAAGTGGGTTTGCGAGAGGAGAAGCCTCTCCTCTCACAAACCTTTACATTTCCATTCTACATGAAAAGACCTTCTGTGTAGCTTTGTGAGTATTGGAACATGGTATAATACTTGCCTGTATGTATTTAGCTTCTAAGAATACAAACTAAGGGAGCTTTTTTCTGAGGGGGTTGGTCATATGATTTCCCTGTGCATCAGTTCAATGCTGCAACACTTTGTGCAATACAAGTCTAGGAATAATATAATAATACCTGATATAGCCTTGTAGATAGATAGATAAATAGATAGATATATTGTTATGTTTTCTTTATAGATTGTTGTGTGAAGCCTTCAAAAAAGCAACTCCACCTCACTTTAGCCCACAAATTTTATCCTCACCATCAAAAGACTTTGGAACAACTGGCCAAATCAATCAACCCTAAGCAAAGTTGCCAGTGGGTGGCAGCTCTCTATTCTAGGGATATGCGCTTTGTCCATTATCAGGTAGGTATATTACCTGGAATCCATTATCAGGTAGGTATATTACCTGGAATCCATCCACTTCAGGCTTGCTCTGTTTCTAAGTTCACCCACTTTTGTATCTTTTTGTAGATTTTTAGAATGGCACTCAAAAATATATATGAATTTTCATACATACTGTACAGTATACTCATATATGTGTGAATATCTGCTCTGAATAAAACTATTCAGAGCAATTTGCTTGAATGCCATTTTCTACTTTTTATTAATATAGGGATCTTGTACACTTTTCCCCCAAATCAATATAATTCATGCATAGTTTTGATGGGGATACTGCATCATACAGTACAATTTTGAAAATGTTGAACTTACTCTAGAACTTAGTTTTAATTCAGGAAATGCAAACTTGGTAAGTTTTCACTAAAATGTAAACCAAAGTAATTTTTCCATCACACTCGCATGCCCTGTTTGTTAACTCTCTTAAAATTAAAATCTGTCTGTGGATGCTTGAGCAGTGCTTAAAAGTTCGTAAAACCTTTCAAATTTTCAATATTTCTGCATAAATATGAACTAAAACATGATCTGTTCTCCACACATCTGAAAAATAGATAAAAAGAATCCATTAAATAAAGTCAAAAAATTATACATTAATTTATTTGTTGAGCAATTCCTTTCTGAATTAAAATTTGAATCTTATACATAAAAATAAATATGATGCAAATGCATAGAGATGTGAAAAGGCTTTGATATAACAATAATAACTATGCATTACTGAGAAACTCTTTTGGCTATAGTTGATGATAATTGTGTTCCACGATAACAAGTCACACAATTAAATTATTACTTTCTTAGCAAAGTATTACATGAAAGTCCAAGAGAATCACTTTGTCCACTCTGTGTTTTCTCCTACTACTGATATAATGTAGCTGATTTTCCAGCAATCAAATCCCATCTCCTTCTTGTTAAATAAATTCTACTGAAATCAGTGGGATTTAGTTCTGAAGTGAATTTTAGAAATATTTTTAATCAAGCGAAGGACTTGCTTAGTGATATAAGAGTATGATTACAGTTGTATGTCAACAGTATGAATGAATGGAGCAAATAAAACATATGCAAATGTAACTTTTCTTGGATTTGACAAAATATGTTTACTGGCTTCTATTAAGGTTTTGAGGGCCTTATTCCAGTATAAGCCTCAAAATATTGATGAATTGATGCTGAATTCAGGGGATCTTATATATGTTGATCGGTCACAGCAACATGAAGTATGTGAGGGCTGGACAATTGGTATATCTCACCGAACTGGATGTCGGGGATTTTTTCCTGAAAATTACACAGAAAAAGCCAATGAGTTAGATACCTGGGTCAAACACAGGTTAGTATTAGTTGGTTGAAAATTTCTTAACTCATATTTTAGAGACAGAACCTCACTCGCAGCACCACAAGACAGATAGGTCAGGCTGGTGATTAACACACAGGCTGAAAACTTCCCCATTCTGATTTAAGAGCTTTGTGTGTATATGTGTGCATGCTTGGGTATGTATGTGTGTGTGAGAGAGAGAGAGAGAGAGAGAGAGATCTTTACCAATGCTATCCCTACCTAAATGCAGATCAGCAGAAAAATATGCAACAGCCAAAAGATATACCTCATTCTGCTTCAAGAAATATGAATAACCAGGCCAATGAACAGAATTGGGTCTCAACATTGTATCTGTTATTTTAGCATTGCAAAGCAGACTTATGAAATCAAAATGAAAGTAAACATGGCCATTAAACTGAGGGACAATCTTACAATTGTTTCTGTGTCTTTGACAGCTAAGGATGTTCTTTTAATGGTTTTTGCTTAAAATAACCTTGGGAACATTTTTGATTGTAGAAGATAGAAAACATCAAAATTTTGATAGACATGCTCTGAAGGGGAAATATACCATTTATTCTGCATAAAATGCAGATTTAATTATACCAAAAAGTAATACTAAGGAAATGGAGTTCTGCCTTTGAACTTTCTGTCATTTGTCACTAAACAGTTCAGCTACACTGCCATTAACAGATTGAGCCCATAATTCTCCTTCTTATTATTCCCTATTGCCAACACCAAGATATGTTGAGATACAATTGCTATTGTAACAGACCATTGACTAGATTGGGTGAGTTTATGGAAATTTTAATTATCTGGAGAGTCTTAGATTTCCTACTTCCCACTTTAATCACAGGAGAGAGTCTTGCTGTCTGTGTAGGCTCAGATGTTTTGGTCAGAACACTGTGTTCCATTTATGAGGGAAATTACTCTTCTGAGATGTGTTGTGTTACCTTCGGTCCAAAGATATGTGTCATTCCAAATTTTCTCACTGTTTTCTGTTTTGTTCTTTGCTATTTATGTTTCAGAGAATATATTTTCTCTGCAGATGCAGGCCAACTTCCTAAGAACCAAATCAAAACTTGCTTTAAAACAAAGATTCCAAATCCAGTGCCAAGGAATGTAGCCAAAATGCTTGCTCATCAGGTAACTGAAATTCAGAGATCTTGATCTGTGGAATATGTGTGAGAACCAAGAGGAAGACAAGTTTAGGTACAAAACATTTCGATACAGGAAACGTTTATCCAGTTTTCAAATCTTATTATCAAAATTGCCAAGGGGCAAGGATATCTATTTTCTGAAATCAATCAACTTTATGAAAAGATTTCATTTCATGTGAATAAATCTATAGCATGTACATAAGTAAATTCTTCCTGCAATTTTTTTGAGAAAGTATCTTAATTGATTAAGTTTAATCTTTTCCAACCTGGTGCTTTCTCAGAGGCATTTGCCTTTAATTCTCATCATTTCCATATAGTGTAGCATGTTGTTTGAAAATGATGAATACTGTAATCTAATATATTTGAGGGACAGCATTTTGGAAAAGATAGTCTTTGTTGTTAGTTGCAAAGTCGTCTCCGATCCATTGAGACCCCATGGACAACATTCCTCCAGGCCTTCCTGTCCTCTTCTGGAGTCCATTTAAGCTCACACCTACTGCTTCAGTGACTCCATCCAGCCACTTCATTCTCTGTCGTCCCCTTCTTCTATTATTTAACAGTTTAATTACAGTGAACATTTAAATATTCAGTAACTATGTAACATAACAACTAAATCTTCAACATATCCACAGAAGATCTGCAGCAAAGGATAATTTTGTCAGGATGACCAACCAAATATTGCAATGCCATGAGGCTTACTTCATCACTTGCTCTCTTTTGTAGCCTGCTGTAGATACCTCTATGTAGAGGCTACAACCAAATATCACATCCTACTTATGAGCTTCTCAGACCCAACATTTTTTCTTGAGACAGAAAGCTATTATTGATAGACTTTATTGAAGCAAATGTTTTTGCTTCATGAAACATGCTACATTATCCCAATGTTGTGAGTGTCACAATTATAAATATAAAACCGATAGTACAATAAATACAAAACTGATAGTTGCGAAGGTTGAAAAAGTCTGATCAAATTTCATCAATCTAGTTGCTATATGAATTCGCTTTTGTTCGTTTGAACCAACTGATCTTTCAATAATTTCAATAAGCAGAATTGTAACATAATTTCTTTCAGTTGTCACCACAAACCACAACCCAGAGAGAGATGTTGGTAATTTGCCATGGAGAAAGAGTAGATCAGGTGTTTGGGAAATCTTGGGTACAACAGTGTTTTGGACCAGATGGTAAGTAAATGTTTAGAGATCTGATATGGCAGGTGTGGTCTAGAGCTGTGGATTGTGTTAACAAAAATGAGCAACAGAACAATGACTCATCTATTTTGTATTATATTGAAGGAAGATACATGAACTTCCCATCAGCTCCCAAATTTACTGTAAATTTACATGTACATTAATAAAACATCCACTCACCAGGAGATTTTTCATGATAGTTTATGTTTGGAAAAAGGATTGGGATTATAATTCTGAGGAAAAACTAATCAGTTGTTTTACATGCCAGAGTAGCATGTCAAAATCAACTGGTTAATTATCTAAATTAAATAAAATAAGGTTAATGTCATCTTGTTTCAGGAAAATATTATCGACGAGACCTCAATTTCCCCTCCAGTTTACCAAATCAAGATGATTATATTAAACGTTATAAATATGATCCTCCTTTATCATGCTGTGGCACATTTCAATCTAGACTGACTGGTAAGCTTTTTAGTATATTAATCAGCAGCTGAGGGAAAAAATGAGGAGTTTCAAAATCTCAAAAATTATTATTTGACTTTTCTTGATATAACATCCATATGAATTTACATACACATTTATTTTTTAAACACATATACATCATAATTTTAAGCCTCTTTAAAATGGATGCACCTGAAATTAAATCTTAGAAAAAAGTCTTGGTCATAAAAGTCATTATATTTTGGGGAAAATGTATTTTAATTCTATATTTAGTTAGCTGTGGAAGAATAATGCCTGAACAGCCTTCAGAGCATCCTTAGAAACAATGTAAAGGAATCATGATTTTATGTCACACTCATATTGCATAGATATGTATGAATTAATACTTATTTTTTACATTTTACAACATTTTTAATGATCTACTTATTAAAACCAATGAAGATTCTAATAGCTTCTTTTCATCTTGAAAAGGGTTGTGGGAGGGGAGTGTTTATATATAGGGAGAGGATAGAATCAACTAAGAGACCACATTCAAACTGTACAGAACTCAATTAAATGTTCCCAGTTTGGTTGTTTGAAACAATTTCAACTGACATCCCTGAAAATGTATTAATTTGCACCCACCCCTTTTTTGGGTGAAGAAAAGAAAAATTAATATTTTCTCTCTTCTACTAATAGGAGAAGCCTTGCTAGAAAAAGAAGTGATTGTTGGCTGTGTATACTCTTCTCCGGCATTACACTGTATTCAAACTGCTCATCATATATTAGAAGGTAGAATTGCAAGCAGTTGTTTTATTGAGTAGCCCAGGTTTGCTGCTCTACCAATTTTCTGTTCCTGTTACTATAAGATAACTTCCTTTTCTTCTACCTAGCAAAATTTAAGTACCACCATCCTAACCATCTCCGAAGGTACATTAATGTTGGGATTCAAAAAATTGGAATTCAAGGAAATTATCCCTCTGGTTTGGACAAGGAATTCACATTACTCTTTCTGTAATATGGCTGCTAGTGAAAGCAGCTTATAAAAGAGCATTGCTGATACTTTGCATAGACATTCCTTTTCCTAATCATTGTAATTGAAGCTCTGCCTTTAAACTATGCCTTCTTTTTTCCCTTTCCCCCTTTTCCTTTTATTGGGGGAGGGGAAGGGGGTAGAAGTATATTTAACTAGTCATTTCTAATTTTCTTTGCCTTTCTGAATAAAAGAGAATTTTCAAAACCATCTTGCTTTATCTTCAGTTGCTTCAGAGAAAATCTGTTTTAGATCAAGTGTACACCTTTTAAGTAATCATATTCATCTATGATTTTCTTTCCTCCTTAGATTTTATTTGTTTACTTTGTTTTTTATTTGAATTTATAAGCTAAATAAAATGGATATTTATTGAATAAAGGAATCAGATCTGAAGATTGGTCTTCATTTTATTTTATTTTTATGTTTTCCAATTACAGGGCTCCGGATAGAACAGAAAGCTAAAATTCGGATAGAACCTGGACTGTTTGACTGGATTAAGAGGGAGATAAGCACAACTGCTCCCTCTTTTATGACAGAAAAAGAACTGAGTAAGCTTGGTTACAGCATAGATCCCACATACAAGTAGGTGTTGCCATTCAGAATACGTTTCTTAAATGCTGATTAGGTCAATGGAATGGGGAGTATTACATTGGGAAATTACTCACCCAAAGTTCTGGAAGTCTTGTCAAATAAAACTAATCAGGGTGGAGTAACTTTACTTGTGGTGTGCTACCCAATTCAAATAGCTAAATATTACATTTCACTTTAAATGCAATCTCTTGGCTTATCCTCACCGCCTTCTAACGGGAGCACTGTGATGTCCTGCTAAACTTCTGATCAGCTGCCACTCATGGTCAGTAACTGGGAGACGCCTTAATGGGTTTTCCTGGATTTATGCCCTGACCGGTCATAGTTACAACACTGATTAGAAGCTGAATGCAGTCTAGTTTTGCTGGTTATGTGTTATAAGTACAGAAGTTAATGACAGAATTATCCCTAGTTTCTATGCAGCTGAGGATTAGGGGTGAACTATTAAGAAGACAGTTGGCCTTATATCTTGCTTATGGGTTTCTTGAAAGCATTGCACTGGTTATAGCTAGAAACAGATGCCATGTGAAAAACACATTTGATCTGAACTCTTGAAATCGTAGATTCTGAAGCTTATATACGCTGCTCCTATGTGTGCAGCTTCTATTCTAATAACCAATGCAATTCCTTCCTTGTGAAGCAGCGATGCCAATGGTTTGTATAAGCAAGCAATTGCTTTGTGCAAGGGAATGAATGGCATCACTCATAAATAAAAGTTCAGTTTGAAAATGGCAGATGCCAATAATTCTCACAAGGCTATTATGCTATTTTAGGTAGTCTCTGTGAGGATTTTAAAAAGAAACAATTAAGAAGCAACTTTGGGAGTAAAATTAAGAACCACATTGAACAATACAACAAGGTTTTTTAAGTTAAAAACCAAACCACTAAATTCTATTTTTATGGCACTTTCAGTTCATTAATAACTCATTATCATTATCATCAATAACTAAGTCATTGATATGGACTTAGTACAGCCAAAATTATTTGTTTTCTACACTAACCATATACTGTTTCCTTATTTTCCACAGCAACTTAGTTCTGTGGTTCAGTACAATTTTTTAGCATTTGCAAACCCACAAACAGAACAGGAAGTAACGTTAGCCGTTGACTTATTGCAGCAAAGTACATTTCAGATTTTGAAATATCTGATGCTGAAATTGTGAAAATTGCTTACAGAAGTGAGAGAAGTGGCTTGGGGTTTTGTTGGTTTCAGCATGTACTACAAAGGGAAAAACAACTTCTGCAATGAATTATGTTCTGCAATGAATTAGGTTTTAGCAGCATCATTTTGTTTTTATTTTGGCCAAAATCTTATTTTAACAATGATACTACCTGAAATGTTTTCTACAATAATCTTTCTATCTTCTGAAACTATATAAGGGGTGTGAAATAGACAGGATTTAATTGAAAATGCTGTTATCTTCTCTTGAAATTCGTCATTAGCATTGAAAATTCAGTGCCAAATTTACATATGACATTAAAATTATATTTTTATTTCCTTTGTAGTTTTTTTAATGTATCAATTGGATATTTCTTTCCAAAGCATTTACAGATTTTAGTGAATAAGTATTTCTCATGATTGCAACCAATTGCAACCAATTGTTTCTTTAAAATATCTACATATTAAATCACATAACAATCACTTATTCAATCCCCAAATATATCTGTAAACATATATATACAATTTTTAAGAATTACAATAATGTTTGACAGAGTGAAACTTTGTGTTGGTTGTTCCCATGCTGGTTGTGCTTTTGCTCAATAGCTATTTGGCAAGGAAGATCAAGGAGAGGAATCTGTTTTCTTGTTCATCAGAGGAACATAGAGATGGAGAAAAATGCTTTTGTGATTTTCCTGAAGGCAAGAACTATACATGTTGTAAGAGCTGGCTGATTGTTGAAATGGAAAAAGGTTGAAGAGGCTAAAAGCAACAGTGTTTACCTTCTAGCTTATCAAGGAAGATGGAGAAATTTTGGATTAGATAGGAAGCAGTTCTATAACAGACAACAACACCAATTCACCTCCAGAAAGATAGAGGAAAGCCAAGTAGAGTGGATGGAGAAATGGAGGAATATTATTATTATTATTATTAATTTAATTTCTATGCCGCCCTATTCCGGAGAACTCAGGGCGGCTCACAGCATAATAGAAATTACATACATATAAAAAACCCTTAAGTTAAAAAAAAACAAAAAAACAAAAAAACAAAAAACCAATCATTCCACAAACATACACTGGCTAGGGGCAAGATGTTAGCTGCCCCAGGCCTGCCGGCAAAAGTGTGTTTTAAGCAATTTACGAAAGGCGGAGAGGGTGGGGGCGACACGGATCTCCGGGGGAAGTTGGTTCCAGAGGGCCGGGGCCGCAACAGAGAAGGCTCTTCCCCTAGGCCCCGCCAGGCGACACTGTCTGGCTGACGGGACCTGGAGAAGGCCCACTCTGTGGGCCCTAACCGGCCGCTGGGATTCATGAGGCAGCAGACGGCCCCGTAAATAACCTGGTCCGATGCCATGTAGGGCTTTATAGGTCATAACCAACACTTTGAATTGGGTTCGGGGACCAATTGGCAGCCAATGCAGCTCGCGGAGTGATGCCGAAATGTGGGCATTTCTAGGCAAGCCCAACACTGCTCGCGCGGTGCCAGAAAGGTACAAGGCTATCAGGAAGATAGCCTTTGGAGGTTCAGAATAATTTTAAGGATTTCACTGCTGATGAAGTTTGTGGATGCATGTATGAAGAGCAGCTGCCACAAAACTCGGACTGAGAAATATAAGCTTGAAAAGGAAAGGATTTTTGTCCTCAACCTGAAATAGGGAGTAATGTATGGTAATAATCAGAGACTTCCTACTCAGAAGGATTGAAGTCACAATCTGTTGGCTGGATAATCCAACAAAAGGAAATTGCTGTCTTCCTGGAATAGATATTTGGAGTGTAGCAGAAGATTCCCAAAGCTCATCAAATATTCCTTTCTACTGATCCATGTGGAAACAAAACAAGACACTTGATGATATTGCAAGGAACTATGAAGCTCTGGGCAAAAGAGTGACAGGAGATACAGTTGCTTTTTTACTCCTGATCGAGTAGGAGAGAAAATATCAGAAGAATAGAATAGAATAGAATAGAATAGAATAGAATAGAATAGAATAGAATAGAATAGAATAGAATAGAATAGAATAGAATAGAATAGAATAGAATAGAAAGGGACCTTGGAGGTCTTCTAGTCCAGCCCCCTGCTGAAGCAGGAGAACCTATAGCATCTCAGACAAGTGACTGTCTAGTCTCTTTTTTAAAATCTCCAGTGATGAAGTGCCCACTATTTCTGGGGGCAAGCTATTCCACTGTTTAATTGTCCTCACTGTCAGGAAGATTCCCCTTAATTCCAGGTTGCTTCTCTCTCTGGTCATTTTCCAACCATTTATTCTCGTCCTGCCCTCTGGTGCTTTGGTGAATAACGTGACTCCCTCATCTTTGTGGCAGCCACTCAAATACTGGAACACTGCTATCATCTCTCCCCTATTTCTTCTTTTCTTTAGACTAGCCAAACCCAAGTCCTGCAGTTGTTCTTTGTATGTTTTAGACTCCAGGCCTTTGCTCATCTTAGTTGCTCTTCTCTGAATTTTTCCCAAACTCTCAACATTTTTTTTTTTTGTGGTATGGTGACCAAACCTGGCTGCAGTATTCCAGATGCGGTCTTACTAGGGTTTTATAAAGCAGTACTGATACCTCGCATGATCTTGATTCTATGCCTCTGTTTATACAACCCAGGATTGTATTAGCTTTTTTGGCTGCTGCTGCACATTGCTAGCTCATGGTTAAGTGATCGTCCACTAGGACTCCAAGGTCCCTCTCACATTACTGTTTTTAAGTCAGGTCTTGCCCAGTTTGTACTTGTACCTTTGATTTTTCCTGCCTAAATGTAAAACTTTGTTTTTTTTCCACATTGAAACTCAATTTGTTGGATAGGGCCCATTGTTCAAGTTTGTCAAGAACTTTTTGGATCCTGAGTTTGTCTTCTGGGATGTTGGCTACTCCTGCCAGTTTGGTGTCATCTGAAAATTTGATGAGTTCCCCTTCTATTCCCTCATCTAAGTCGTTTATGAAGATACTGAAGAGTACTGGGCCTAAGACGGAACCTTGTGGTACCCTGCTGCTTACTTCTCTCCATGTGGATGTAGTGCCATGAGGACTACTCGTTGAGTACAGTTTGTCAGCCAGCTACAGATCCATCTGGTGGTGATGTTGTCTATTCCACCTTTTTCTAGCTTACCAAGGAGTAGGTTGTGGTCTACTTTATCAAATGCCTTACTGAAGTCTAAGTATACTACGTCCATAGCATTTCGCTGGTCTACTAGTTTAGAACTGAGCAAATGGATTGGCAAATGATGCCAATTAGAATGTTTTAGATCCTTTGATTCTAGAACACATTTCTGACATGGCAGTTACTGGCAAGAGGTGAGGTACAAAAGACATGGATTACAGTTCACAAGAAGAAGAAGAATGTATTTGGAAGATGCTTTGCAAAGTAATCCAGAGGAGTTTAAACTTAATTCTTGGGGGAGAGAAGAGTTCTGAAAATAGTATGACAGCAAATACTTGGAATGGAATTGGGAGGCATATGCAAAGTGTGGAGGCACTCAATAATAAGAATGTATAGAATAATAAGGAAGAAGTCAAGTTATATCAGGAATAACTGGAAGTCTTAATGCAGGAAGGTAAATTTGGTAGATATTGCTAAAATCTTAAAGGATGAAGCCCATAAATAAAATGTAAGGAATGGAGTGTGTAACTAATCAAAAGGAATAATCAGAGAAAAGAGGAAAAGGAGTAGCCTTATGTTTGAAGGAAGTACACTTTTCTTTTCCTTTCTTTTCCTTTCTTTTCTTTTCTTTTCTTTTCTTTTCTTTGAGATTCAGGGATATGAGTACAAAGGTCTAGTTGGAGCATTTGAGTAAGAATACTGTATGAGGAAGGAAGAAATATATTTTTGTGGGATATAAACAATACATTGCCAAACTAGGCAGAAGATCTGGAGAATATTCTTCTGGACCAGATTATAGATCTTTCAAGAAAGAAAGAAAAAACAGTAATAATGAGCAACTTCAACTACATAAGCATTTCCAAGAAAATCAGGTAGGCCAAACCTGCAAGATCCCAGCAATTCTTTAGTGCTCTTCTTAATTTATTTTCCAAAAGGCTAAAGGAGAGTCAATAGTAATGGCTCTCATTGATCTACTAACCAACAGGGAAGAGCTACTTGAAGAGGTTATAGCAGTGAGAACTTGGGGAGAAAATGATCACATCATTATGAAGTTAAATATATTACCGGGGGGGGGGAATTGGATCTTAATTTTCCATGCATCTTAGATTTCAGGAGAGCCAATCCAATTTCAACCATTGTAGCTTGTATCAGTGCAGCAGTCCAATCATCCAATCGATGAGAATCCTTCATTTACAGACATAAGGAAATGCATGTACTGTTTCCTCCATTGAAGCCCATTTATATGAGATCTCCACATGTACATCAAGAAGGACACAAAATCTAAACCTGAAGCTTAGACTCAGCCACATATTGCCCTTAAAAGATTCAGATATAGCACCAGAGTCCTTCCAGAAATTTCCATCAAATTAGCACTTTTATTATACCATAATGAGAAGGATACAAATATAAATTATACCAAATCTAGATATTTTTTTCCTGACCTCTGACACTTTTTTGTTCTTCTGGTTGAAGCAAGGTCCTAAGGTAAAAGTTAAGTTTGGCCACTGGCTCTTAATCTAGGATGATTTTACAAGCCGTAATGAGAGCTCAATAATGAAACAGCAACAGTATTCAAATGATCCATATGTAACAGTTGCTACAGGCAAAAACATGCATTATTTTACAGGTGGGCTGCAAAGATTTAAGCTTTGCCCCCTAATCTAAAATTGGTTGATTGATATTCCAAAAATATTCAAAGCCACATTGTATAAGAGAATAGCGCAGGGATTCAGAGGGAGATTAAAATTTATAAAAAAATGTTCTAAGTGTGTAAAGAGACAAACATCTGTACTTCACTGAAATGGCAGACATACTGCTAATTTTCAGAAGCAAATCGTATTGGATCTCAGTAGCACAATCAGACAGTCTCTCTATCAACAGCTGTAAAAGAACTGGCAGCCAAGGACTCCAATTATCCATTCCTGCTGTAAGTCAAATTTTAACCCAGTGGATTGTTTTGTTAACAGGTGTCACTTCCCTTCTTCTTCTTTGATGCCATCTGAAAGCTATGAAAACTATATTAGCAGATGCTCTGCAAGTGTAAAACAGATTACTGATACTTGTGCAACAGAAGGTAAACCTTCTTTATTCTTTGGTCAGTGATGAAAATGCAAACAAAATTTTGCTGTAGAAAATTCCCCTCTCTGATTGCATGTGGCTCAGTTTTGGGCACCACTGAAATTTGGTGGTAAATCAAAGGTAGCAGTGTGTTTTCCTTCTAGTTTGTGTCAGGAAACAGAAGAAAATGAAAGAAATACTGGTATGATATGCTTAACATATCTAAGACTATGAGGAACGAAAACAAAGAGGAAAGAAAGAAGTTAAAATCCTCCAGCCTTTCACAACCCCATTAAGCCACTGCCTGTAGACAGTTAGGATGGCTGGAGCATTTTTAAAGTCCAGAATAAGATAACATTCAAAAGTAGCTCAGGCAGACACCACCCTGATTCACTGGGGTATAAGAAGGGGATGAGGTACAGCATTGTCAGACCTGCAAGATTCTGCTGTTACAACCAATCTCAATGAAAGTAATTTAGCCTTCCTGTTTCACGTCTCATCCAAGAAGCTTCTTCAGCTCTGAAGGAAAACAACTTCAAGGAAAAACAAAGAAAGCCCAGTTGCCTCTTGAAAAAAGCACCTCTGGGATCTCCCTGGAGAGTTGATTCCCTAGTCTGGTTTGCTGAGTGGGGCTGATACTGCACTATTTAATCCCCCAGCCTTTGAAAAAATAAATTTGACCCACAGTTGTCAAAAAGCTGAAAATGTATTAGAAATAGGACTTCAAAAAACAGGGGAAACAGGTCTAGAAAATATTCCCAATATTCTTCTACACCACAGATTGGGGGAAACCGGTCTAGAAAAACTCATATCCAGTACCTTAGTATGACACTTCAAGAAATCCCATTTCTGTCTACAGGCACCCTTCTGATCATTGGCCATTGCTCATCTCTGGATTCCATCATTCGGCCGTTACTGGGTCTGCCTGCCAGAGAAAGCAGTGAATTTGCTAAGTTTGTTCAAAGGGTAAGACATTATACACTGCCATTATAACTGCCTTATTTAGTTTTGCCTTTTCCTGGTTCTTTGTAATTTAGGAATTTAACATTGTCAATTGATTATTTTTATATCTATTATTCAAACTTCACCAACTAGGCACCCTTGAGAGGTTTTGAACTATTACAGTTTGCATCGTTCCTAGTCTAATACCTGTGGAGTCTAGAGATCTATTTATTATATTTTATTTTATTATTAATTTAATTTAATTTAATTTTTATTTTATTTTATTTCTATCCCAAAATTATTTTTACAAATAACTCAAGGTGGGGGACATCCTATTTTTTTCCACCACAACAGCCCTGTCAGGTGGATTGGACTGAGAGAGAATGACTAGCCCAAAGTCACCCAGCTGGCTTTCATGGCTAAGACAGAATTTGAATTCATGATCTCTTGCCTTAATCAGGGCTAAGAAAACTTCAATGTATTTTTAAAAATATGAACAGCTGCTTTGTACTAAATTGAGGTACCTACCTAATCTGCAATAAATTTCAAGGATTTCAGGTAGAGCTTTTCTCATGATTTCTTTTAGGAAATATCAGGCATCACACTCGGCAATTTTTGAAGTAAAACAAAGTCATTTATTAAAATGATAGAAATAAAATAAACTGGCTAGTAGCACCTTTAATACTACACATGAAAATAAACAAAGGCAGGACAAGAAGCAATGGATGGAAACTAATCAAGAAGAGAAGCAACTTAGAACTAAGGAGAAACTTCCTGACAGTTAGAACAATTAATCAGTGGAACAACTTGTCTCCAGAAGTTGTAAATGCTCCAACACTGGAAGTTTTAAAGAAGAGATTGGACAGCATTTGTCTGAAAGGGTATAAGGTTTCCTGCCTGAGCAGGGGGTTGGACTAGATGACCTCCAAGGTCCTTTCCAATTCTGTTATTCTGTTCTGTACTGTTCTTTTCAAACCAAGCAGACCAGTATATAAGATCAACTGCCTTATATTGATGACATAGATCATCTGTTTTTCAGATTTATTCACTTGTTTGTTTGTTTTCATCCTGCCTTTGTAATTTTTTTATAAATAACTCAAGGTGGAAAACATGCTTAATATTCCTTCCTCCTCCTCCTATTTTCCCCACAACAACAAACCTGTAAGGTGAATTGGGCTGAGAGAGAGTGACTGGCCTAAAGTTACCCAGATGTTGCTTTTTCACATTAATGATCCATATGTAGACCTCAGAAATTTTTTTTCTCCGTCTTCTTCTTAACTGTTGGGCAGGAAACAAGGTTATAGTTTGACTTTTCCCTTCAGGGATCCTTAACAAGTCTCAGGTATCTAGTCCTGGACCTTGACTCACATAGACAGATAATGAAAACTACTTGTTGTATGATCATGTTGGCATTTATAGGACATCTTTTTGTTTCTCTCCAAATTATTGTATCTCTTCTCATGAACCTCATGAATTTTCCATTTTATTAGGTACCATCTCTAGCCATGTGTTTCTGCAGAGAGATGAAAGAGGAGAAAAGATGGCAGTTGGTTAATCCACCAGTTGAAATGTTAACTCATGGAGCCAATATTGCATTTAACTGGAAACACATTACTGTGGACAATTAAACAATAATTGAATTTATATCTGCAGTCTCATAGCCCAAAAGGCCGCACTGCAGTCTGTTTTCTTGGGCTAACAGCCAAATCTGTTCTGAACTCAGGAACTGGCTTTAATAGAAAGAAAAGGCCTCACTGAGATTTTTATTTGGAACTTCAGGTAAGCCATGTTGACAGGGTTTTTTTTCCCTTCTTTTTTAAACAATTCCATGACAAGTGCAAAATGTATTTCTTAACTATATTTGAAGTTTAAATTTAAAAATTTAAGTATAGTTAACTTAAAATAAATGAAGAATGATGCTTATATTATTTTTAATTGGCTATGCATTTAGTTTCCCCTAGATAATTCCAGCAATTGTAAGATGCTAGAATTGTTCTGTATTTTGCAGTACAATTGAAGAAAATGATTGTTTACTGTTTTGCTGTTCTAAAATCCATTATGCTGATAAAAAAGTAAGCTGACATATCTGTATAATATTTGCTGGAGATTTCCTGAGATAGGTATTCATATGACACCTAAAATAATTTAATTTACATGCCATAACTAAAAACAAGAAAATCCCTGCATACAGTCTTATAGACAAAAGCTTAGGGCAGAAAAGGAATAACTGAAAATTCAGGCAGTACAATAATTGTGAAAGTTAAGTCATATTTATTATACAGTCCATGTGGATTGAAAACCTGAAGGAAGGAGCCAAATGTAGTTGGACTTTCTGCAAAGCTTAAAAGAAGCAGGATAGCGCCCTCTGGTGGAATGATCGCTGTAGGTGACAACTGCTGGAGAAATGAGTGGAAATGCACTTCAAATAGTACATGCTTTTGATGAATATACACAATTCTCTTATCTATTATTTATGCTATTCAGACATTTTTTGTTTTCTAGATCTCAATCTAAAATGTTTCTCATTTGTTTTTGTTTTCTTAAGTACAGTACCAACAATGTACATAGTAAACAATTGTTCTTCTTTCGTATTAGAATAATTGTTCTTCTTTTGTACATCTACTACTGTTGTGTGGATTTATCAATTACTTTTCTGTAATAATTTGTAAAAAGCAAATTGTAGCTGGATGGATTTTGGCCCCAACGGTTGCATTGTGGAAGAAAAAGTAAGGACTCAGACTGGCAATAAAAGCTTGTAGTTACACCACTGACTCAGGGGTCATCTTCACATCCTTCTTACTATAGCACAAAGTTGCCCAGCTTTTTTTTTTTAAAGGATGTGTCTTCATGAACCTTGGTCTTACCCACAGCTGAAGCAGTTTAAAGTTGTCTAACTGTTCCAGTTTTAAATAGTTTTTTCCCCTCTTCTGGCAATGTAATTTCTACTATTGACATATTCTGTAATGATTCCTTGATGATGTGGTTCATTTATTTAATTCAATTTAGTCATCACCTGATTCTGAGCAGCTCATAATATATTACTTTGAAAATAATATATAATTATCTGACCATTAAAAAAAATCTAATACTTCAGAAACTGAGAACTGCCCAACAACTATTGACTTCAAGCTGATGTGAGAAATCCCTGGAGAGACCACTAATCCTAGGTGAATCATCTCAATGTGACATGATCCTGTTCTCTCTGGGTCATTGACTCTGTTTTCTTTTTCTTTTTTCTTTTGCTATTTGTTTGTTTCCACCCTGAATTACCTTATAGAGGAGATGGGTGATATAAAAATTTAATAAAAATACATACTCTATGCTGCAGCAATCAAAAATAACTCTCAGTGGCTCACCTAGGAAAAAAAATACAAAATAATGCATTCAAAAAGTAAAGCACAACATTACACTAAAAATAAAAATGAGATAGTAACATTAGGGAAGGCTTTCTGAAAAAGCTTCATCTTTAAAAGTTTGCAGAAAACTAGCAATGAACAGTACTGAGGTGAAAAATCAGTCTCTTTGCCTCAAGCCCCTCCCCCCTCAAAACTCCTGAAAGTGTTAGATTTACAGCAGTTTCTCCCTCCTAGATCTAATTGCTTAGGGCAATTAGCAATCAGCAGATGGTTGGGTACCAAGCCATGAAGGTTTTACAGGTCAAAATCAGCAGCTTCAATTGACAATGTGCAGTACACAAAACCCAGTTCTTGGGGGCGGAGGGAGAAGAGTGACATCGATTTGCCAATACTCTTCACCCATTAAGACAACTCATTGTAGAAGAAGCAAAACCAGGGAAACACACACATTATTTTCCTTAACTTGTCCCATGCTAAATTTATAAGAGCAGTAGCAGTTGCCAGTCTTGATAAGAAGGTAAATAGAATGAGGTGATGGTAACAATTCATAAATTTCTCCTCCTTGGACAATTGGAGGAATCTGTATAAAAGAAGGACTGTGAAGAAAAGCTTTAGGAAACAATCCCTTTTAGGCTGAAGCTTTTGTAAATTTCTTTGATGTACTAACATCCAAGACACCTATAGAAAGTACAATCCACTTATTGTTTTGGACCAAAAATTTCAAGATAAACCACTTTGGGTGAGAAGGCCTTGGTGCAATAAGACCCAACATTTCCATCAACACCATGTTCTTCCACCATTTAGGGGGCCAAGACCAAATTATATGAAGAACATGTTGAAAGAAAAATCTTCATCGGGGTCCAGTACAAGCCAGGAATAAACAAAATGGAGACTACTTTAGAAAGAAGGTTGTAATTTATTGAAGAGCAGAATCACAAGACATGAGGCTCTGGAGCAGCTGACCACATGATGCTGCGAGTGGTGGTTTTTTATACCTTCTTGGGCTTTTGTATTTGGAGTTGTTCTTCATGTTCCTGTGGCATGAACTTTTACCTGAGCTTTTGAGCACGTCCTTTTGGTATTTTGATGGTGGTGGGTTAATCCTATTATGTCCTAAAGGTCATTCTTTAGAGTTTGGGTGGGATATGTAGATTTTAGGGGTCTTTGTCTTTCTCATCAGCTTCTAGCTTCCTGGGAGGGTGCTGTCCTCCTACAAGCAATTGCAGAAATTGGATATGTCTAGTCTAGTGAAAATATGGGGTGACATAATAGCAGTGTTCCAATATTTGATTGGCTGCCACAAAGAAGAGGGGGTCAACCTATTCTCCAAAGCACCTTAAGGCAGAACAAGAAGCAATGGATGGAAACTCATCAAGGAGAGAAGCAACCTAGAAATAAGAACTTTCCTAACAGTGAGAACAATTAACCAGTGGAACAACTTCCCTACAGAAGTTGTAGGTGCTGCAACACTGGAGGCTTTTAAGAAGAGACTCAGCAACCACTTGTCTGGAATGGTATAGGGTTTCCTGCTTGACTAGAAGACCTCCAAGGTTCCTTCCAACTCCGATGTTCTATGTACTAGTTATAAAAGGGTTTAAGCATCTTTGCTCCTTAACAGATTTTTTTTAAAAAAGAAAAGTAGAGAGAGATGGAGAAATAATAAAGTTACAAATGAAATAAGGGAATATCACATGTATCCACTCCCAAGACTTAATTTTTTAATAAATGTAATTGTTGATTAAAAGACTTTTCTGGAAATGCAGGTAAGTTTGAAATTTATTTCCTTGTTTAT
This sequence comes from Bothrops alternatus, assembly GCA_034064705.1. Lineage (NCBI taxonomy): Eukaryota > Metazoa > Chordata > Lepidosauria > Squamata > Viperidae > Bothrops > Bothrops alternatus. Next base: position 4,884,175 of record JARGCV010000027.1, read on the forward strand.
TTTCCCAATGTTTTAAAGTTAGAATAACTCTACAACAGTCTTGGGTGACATCTAGTGGAATTGGTTAAACACAACATCTGCTGGTTTAAAGAAGAAAATTCATTTGGAATCATACAAAATTCAAGAGGTGTTTTTCACAGAACAGATAAAAAGGTGAGTCTAGAGGCTTCTCATGCTAGCCTACCTGATATATAATCAACCAGGAAACTTATATTTCCTTCTAATGCACAGATTTTTTCCCTATTTGTTGAGATATATTCAGTGGATGCATGCTTCTGATATTTGTTTCTGAAAATCAATATTTAGCTTTCTTCTCCCAAGATATCAGTATTGCTCTAAATATGAAATTCAATCATCTGTACAGAATTTAAACAATAGTCGTACTGGATAGCATAACTGATAGGGAAAACATTCAAAAGTCTAATAAATCACGTTATTTGTTACTCTTAAATACCACTGAAGTTAATAGATAAAGCTGGCTATAACTAAAATATATTTAATTTTTTGGATCTTTTCTCTTTAATCAGCTACAAAATTAGCTATTATAAATCACATTATAAATATCTAACTGAAAAATGTTTATATACTGTACAGATATAATTTTAGAAGTTATATTTTCATATTTAACATACAGCTGATTCCAATAAATAGGGATAAGTAAAACATTTCAACCCCCAGCTACAAAAATGCTACTTCAAATGTTCTGATTATGAAAATCAGAATCATGAATTTAAACACTATGAGAATTGTGTTTACTCAGCAGCCATATACTGTATATTTATTTTACATTGTTTGATTTGTTACAATTGTTTTGTGTTTTTATAATGTACACTATCCAGAGTCACTTGTTGCAATGGGTATGTTACTTGTTTTGGATTGAGAGTTGCATGTAAGTCCTGTGGAATATGGTGGGAACATTTATGTGACTAGAGTAAGACAGCACGTTGATATAGCCGAGAAGGTACCTTGGTTTTTGTTTCCATGCTTACCGGTATTTCCTTCCAGTCTATGTACTGACTTCCAACCTTTTTAAACCATTGGTTGAAGCTGGCTGTGGTTAATTTTAATTCCCTTCGAATCATAATTGACCAAAGAGTATGGCTTGGATTGTACAAAATCTCTGGCAGGGGTTCTCAACCTTGGCAACTTTAAGACTTGTGGACTTCAACTCCCAGAATTCCTCAGCCAGCAAAGCTGGCTGAGGAATTCTGGGAGTTGAAGTCCACAAGTCTTAAAGTTGCCAAGGTTGAGAACCCCTGTTGGAGGGATATGCAGAAAAATTGAACAGAATTTATTTGCAATTTTATTGAACCAGAAGGAAAAGGACAGAAAGTGAAAAAAAATGTAATATTATGTAGGAGAAGAAATAAGTCAATATAATGTAGTCAATATAAATTTTATTGTTTTTTTAAACTATGCATAACAAACTTCTTTAAAGTGTTGAAAATAATTCAGAAAAGATAGCATTTAATTTTTTTGGTGAGGGGGTTGGGGAGGAAGAAATGAGGCAGGAATGAGTAAAGATGGAAGTGGAAATCTTACCTCAGACAGAAAAGAAACAAGTCTGCTGCTTCCAACATTAAGCAAGCAAACCAGCTAATAAACTAACAGAATTGAAGTCATAGACTCAGCGCAAATTAGCCAATGATTTCAGTGAGAGAATTCAATATGTATTCAAATTCTCAGTTAATGAACTTTATGTGACTGAATTAAAACTAATTCCTTTCCATGTTTTTGTAATTTGCGTCCATTATTCTTTTTTTTTTTAATATTTTATTGGTTTTATGATTTTAACAATAAATACTTAAAGCACACAGTGGTGATTGGGTAAACAAGAATTCCAAAATAAAAACATACATAAACAGCTCAACTTGGTACATTCACTTTCATCTTTCCCTATTTTAAAACTTTGTCAATTTCATTTTTTTTTTCAAAACTCTCCCCGATACATATACCGTGATATCCATTATTCTTGAGGTTCAGATTCTCTTGTATCTTCTTCCTTTTCTTCAGCTATGGTTGTGGAGGAAAAAAAAAAACAGACTAACATTAAAAATAGCAACACTGTTATTTGTGAACTCTCAGTTTTGTAAGTAGTAGTTCAAACCAAAGAATCTGAAAACAGTTCCTTGAGTGGCTTAAACTAAAACCAAATATAGACAATGTTACAAGACGGGAAAGAGAGAACGGAGCAAAATAGATTTTAAAATGCTAAGAAAATCTTAGAGAAATCAGGAGTATGATGATTAAATACAGATTATGAAGAAAGAGAATGGTGTTCAATTGGATATTGGTAACGTTTTTTTTAAAAAAGCTTTGTATATCCATTATTAGTAAAGATTCGGTTTTGCAATTTTGTACAATGCAATATTCCAACATGATGATTCAGGAATAGAGAGCCTAACTCTTACATCCACATTCAAAAACAATACAGTTTTGAATGTCTACCTGAACAGGTTCCTCAAAGAGGTGGGTGGGAAGGAGAAGCAAAAAGCCAAGATGGCAGGCATGTGATCTTGCCCTTGCCCAAACTGCAGATTCTTCACCTTCCTCCTTTTTTGTAAACAGCAAAAAGCTTCCCAACATGGTGCTTCTTAATTCAAGTACATTGGAATAGAACTATTTTGCAAAATCACAGCACTTTCTCTAAATAGTTGCCAGACATTATAAGACATTAGCATTGTCTTGTGTACTGTTTTTGTATACCATGTCTTTTAATCAAAAAGCGGGAAATAAATTGTGTAAATACTTAATACTCAGCAGAAATCCTTTCTGAGTAACCAGCTTACTTATTTACTGCATGTTCCCTCTCCCTTTCCCCTCACCCTGATCTTGGTCATCTTTAGCTGCCTCCTCTTCTTCTTCCATATCTTTCGGTGAAGAGGCTGCTTCAGTGGCCTCCCCTGCCTCTGCAGCAGCCTCAGCACTTTCCGAGGGTCCTTCAGCAGCACTCTCCTCACCAGCTGAAATAAAGGTGCAGAGAAGGGAAGGAAAAATTAGAAAAGCAAGTGATCTCTGCCTTACTTAATTTCTGTGCTATTTCTTTTCATTAATAATGTACGACATGAAATTCTGCTTCCAAACAGATGACAAAAGTCTTTTTTTCCTTGGTAAGACAAATACGGCAATAGAAATTCCTAACACAGAGGAAGAAAAGCATTGATTAAAACAATGTAAAAGTGTTAAAGAAAAAAACACAGTCTTGCTTTGTTCTTCTCCCAATGCCATCCCAGTTCAGAAAGAGAAGTGCACGCTGAAGGGGGAGATTTTCCAAAGAGGTAATTTCAAAGATAAAACATTCTAAAATTCAGGCACTACCACAAGATCCATATGTGAATATAAATTGACATATATCAATACAGCAATGTACAGCAGGGCCTCTTGTAATTCTCTTAACACTCAAATAGTTCTATAAAGAGTCAGTTTGACATCTTGATCCCCAGCTAGTGTCTTATATGTCATAGTTATAAAACCTGAATATAGTTTGGTGATTGACTACTTGCTTTGGTGGTTAACTACCAGTATACCTGCTTCAACAGAGGTATAATAAGCATAGCCAAGTGTCTCCTATCAACAACTCTGCTTTCACATTCTACACCAATGGCAGCTTCCAGATCAAGTGTAAAGTTTACTCCACATAGATCACATTACAATAATCTACAGCATAAATAAGGTAAGCAGGCTTTGAACAACTGTAGCTAAACAGTAGCTGTCTAGAAAAAGATACTATCAAAACTGGTAATAACTACTTCTTAAAGATAATAAAGATTTCTGGTAATACAATGACTGTGTCGACTCTGGATTCTCCCTAACGATATAGTTTTCTGAAAGTGCTCAAGACTTTGATCTATTAAGTTGGTACCCCTGAAATGAATTCATGGATGCACAAAAGATTGCTCGAAAGTCAAAATACAAACCTGCAACTACAGGTTCCTCAGTTGGTGGACCTTCTGCAGCTGCTGGAGCTGCTTCTGGCGGAGGCGGTTCTTCAGGTACCCACAGTGTTAAGTTAGTAATTTTTGTTGCTTTCCATTTTGGAGTCATTATTACCAAAGGTTCTTCTTCCTCCTCTTCTTCTGTTTTCTCCTAAAGAAGGATTAATATTCAGAACAATAATAAAAATGAAAAAGGAAATGTCCAGTCTATTTATGATAAAAGCTTTTCTTAAGAGTTTATGAAGACCCATGCACCACATGCTTCACGCATCTTAGCAATTCCCAGCAATGCACAGAGCCTGCTATTTCTCCAAGCCTGAATTACTAAACCATGTTCCTGATGGGTGCTCTTTAAAATTGTCTAAAAACCTCAGGAAGTTTTCCAGAATGTTAGAGCCTAATTATTGGCAAGGATCAATGGTAAGAAGCATACAACTATTATTACAAAGGGTACACTAGCTGCTGGTCAATTTTTGATCATAACACAAAATACAGAACAAAAAAAGGCCATAAACAGTTTTGGACCTACCAGAAGGATCATTCTCCTTGCTGCTTCATTGTTAGGAGTCTTCAAATAGACTATTTTTTTTATATCACCAATTCCTGGTTTGTGTTTGACTCAAAAATATTCTATATTTAAACATTGGAGCTATTTTCTGGGAGAGTATTGTCTAACCTTACATTTATGACCTTCTATTTAGTGACAAATCTTGCTTTGACTAATTGGTTTGAAATATTTGTGTTACTCTGCAACATTATGTTAAATCTAATTAATCAGATGCCATTTTTTAATCTGTGCATTGCTTCTGTGATTTCAATATCCTTAAAATGATGCTGAAAGAATCCACTCTCTATTTTGGAAATATTTACCAAGAAAATACTAGGTGCTTTACCAACAACAAAAACCTACTAACTGAATACTGGCATTTTGTTATACTTTTGATGGTTCAAGAATATTTCCCCCTAAAACAGCTAGATGCATGGAGAATTAAAGAAGGCGCATAACTGACAAGCATGTGTTGTGACTCAAACGCTATCCCTTAAATATATAAGTGCTGCTAGATAAATTTGCCATGCAGCATTTCATAAAATTTCTTTTAAGAAACCTATTGGCCATTCCATCTGCCATTAGTTTGTCTTTCTATGCAAGAAAGTCCCACTTCTATTGCACTGCCCCTATAATTCATTTTAATCCATCGCTGTGTTTCACTCAATCATCTGAAAACTCTAGGAAATAAAAGTATTTTCTCTACCAACATAAATTGCAAAAATAGTCTCTATAAATAAAAATGAACCATCGTATTCAAACAAAAGCAAGCAAACAAGCAAAAAAAATGCTAAAATAATTATTTAGGATGTGTGGGGAATACAATGCCAATTAATACACCAAAGGAATGTTTACCCTACATTTCTTTCTAACTTAAGTGACATGCAAGCAAATCATGCAAAATCATTCTATTTCGAAGCCAACAGGCACCTCTTTTGAAAAGATTTCAATGGCTAATTGTTTCTCATAATTCTGAGTAGAAGATATTTGTTTGTTACTCCTTCTTTTTCCTTGGTTTGTACAGTACTGTACAAGCTAAGCAAATTACAAAAAGAATCAAATGAAATGTTATTTTTATTATACAAAAGTTTAAAAGTTCAAGGAGGAAAGTTTGAAAGCTCTGGGGAAAAGCAAACAATGAATGAATGAATGAATGAATGAATGAATGAATGAATGAATGAATGAATGAATGAATGAATGAATGAATGAATGATTTCTATAGCCACCCATCTCAGCAAACAACTCTGGGCAGGTCTCAATTCAAAAACATATGTTACAATTAAAATCTTAACAAAAAAATGTAAAAACACTAAAAAGAGTAAAAACCATTAAAGCAATAAAAAACCATTAAAACGTCTAATTCAAAGTACATACAAGCAAGACATCTGATCTCACATATTTTGTTCTATGTCATGTCAGTGGCTGATAGCTTCTCACTGCTTTGAATATAAGGCAGTTCTTTGCCATCTATTCCACAAAATAATTTTTCGTGTGAATTTTTATAGTAAATATTGAATACCACAACTTGTTCAGTTTTGCACTGAAGGTACATGAACTGAGAAGTCACAGGTTTAAGTGAATTCTGTATGAAATCAAGGCACCCAAGGAAAGAGAGGAGGAAAGAAAGACAGTGCAGTGGTTAGAAAGCAATACTGCAGGCAAACTCACTGCTCGTTCCAGGAGTTCGATTCTGAGCGGCTCAGGTTGACTCAGCCTTCCAAGGCCAGTAAAATGAGGACCCAGATTGTTGGGGGCAATGTGCTGACTCTGTAAACCACTTAGAGAGAGGGCTGCAAAGCACTGTGGAGTGGTATATAAGTGTAAGTGCTATAGCTATTGCTATATTCAGTAAGGATAGATTGCCTTTTTGCATACAGAATATAAAATGGCAATCTCTTTTCAATACCTGCACAAAACTATAAAATTGTTACTTTTGATTTGGGCAAACTATTGATGCATCAAGTGACAACAAGGAAGCTCTTAAAGTCTTGCTTTAATTAATTATGATTTAATTATAATTAATGCAACGACTAGATGATTCCACTGACCTTGCAAAGTTAGGGAAAAGTGAATATTGTACAGAATCCTCTTCCGCCCTATTTGGCCAAGGTCAGTGTGGATTCAAGGCAAGTATTGCTCCAAAAGATGAATGGGGAAGGGGAGGAAAATCAAAATCACTTTCCTTCTAGAAAAAATAAGCCAGATAGTTGAAATGATTTTAGCATTGCTAGCTATCAAAAATGTTGGCTTTATTGTTTTATAAAACTACACGTAAATTATAATATCCAGTTTGTTGTAACAGTTATTATTTTATTGTTTAACTGTAAGACAGAATTAAATACAGTAAAAATAGAAGTATAATTCTGGGCTTCCTGGTTGTTAGTATGATTTAACCCAATAGCACTTACCTCCTGACAATATTCACCATGCTGCTCACATCCAATATCAAATATATACTTCCCAGCACCTAATGGCTGTATAAACAAAGGAACTTATATTAGTAGTATTTCAACAGTTTTATATTCTAAAAACACAAAATATTTCCACAATCATGCTGTACCATCCATGGCATCTATCAGCAATTTCCTTCAAGATTGTGTAAGAATAAACAGTTTAGTTTCTCGGGGGGGGGGGGGGAACCTCAGAAAGGACTACACTCAGAAATCAGTGAGAAAACATTTCAATCTTACAAGATCTATTGTTCCTGACTTGAAGATTGTTACTGTTCTTGATGAAAACCTTCTTTCATTTTCTTTTAACTTCATTTCTACATTTTTCTACATGTTTGTCCACACTCCATGGCTTTGCTAAACTGAAGCCCCCCAAACCTTATGCAATAATAAATGTGCTTTTTAAAATATGGTCAAGATTCTTAATGGCTTTTGTTGCCACCATTATGAAATTCATATGAAAATAAAAACAAACATATTCTTGCTAATCAAAATATCTCTAGGGCTCCTTCAAAATAGTGGTTGAAAAATATTTGTTCATCTAAATGACTGTGCAAATACTGGAGTTTTCTGTACGAAATGAGTTTCTGTGTACCAGAATGATCATTACTAAAATGGGGTTAGATACAAAAGAAGCTGAAAGTCTTTTATTTTTATTTTCTATGCCTAATGCACATTTTTCAGAAAGCAATATAATTTCTTACATACATACATTTTTATTCACAAACTTTCCCTGGAACCTGTGGTTTAGGTGAACAAGTTCAGCAGCTCCTTCTTGTTGCCCATTTGCCCAAGTGCCAACATACTTAGAACCAGTTAATGCATAGAAATAAGTACCTTGTCCATGTCTATTGGAGAGAGAAAAAAGTTGCTTTGTATTAAGACAGAAGAAATTCTTATCCTTAATCCTGCATAAAAACCTTCCTCACATTGTCAAGGAATGGATTAATTTAAATCAAAGCAAATTAAATAATCAAGTGTTAAGAAAAATCTGATTTAAATCATTGATTAAATTACTTGCATTGAAATGTCTACGTGTTATATAGATAGAGATATATCTTCAATAAGAATGCAAACCGCTGGGTTGCTGCATCAGGTAATGTATATTGATTTTCAGCTAAAAAGAGTCTTCCTTTGTTTACTGTATTTATACTGCTATCTAATAACACTGTTCTCTGGATAGCTAATGGAGTAAAATAGTATAAACTATAATCATAAACAAATCTAATCATTTCCAACACCAGGATATCCAAGATATAGTAAAAGAAAAGAAGATAACTAATAATAAATGTTTCTGTTAGAATTAAGAATTGTTGTTAAATGAGATTTCTATGTTGCTCAGGAAAAAACAATGAATATATCAATGGTCCCTCCATTAAATTACATAATTAGGGCCATAGAAATTGCACAACCCATATTAGTTGGAAAATCATTGACATTTTCATCTACTGTAGTCTACTAGTCTCACAATAAATAAAACTATCATACAGCCATAATCTCAAAAGATGATAGAAACTGTAGTTTAACATCTCTGGAGGACACTTATTATTTATAAGAAGTAAACATAAATCTGAAATTAGGCGAAGCAAACCTATAATTATTGAACCACTCTCCAGTGTATGTGTCTCCATTTATGTAAGAATAAACTCCATTTCCATGTCTTTGATCCTCCACCCAGTCTCCTGCAATGAATAATAGGCTTTATAAACCATAATGTTTGGTCTTTATATTTACATTACTTTAAAGAAAAATATACAGTATTTATGCAGTAATAAAAACAATCCAAATTTTATTATCATGATTGAGAAAGCAAGGTCACACTGAACTAAAAGAATCCTATAGAAACAATAGAAGAAAGTAATGACAATAACATAAATTATTAAGTTTGTTTATTAAACTTCTTAACTGCCCATCTCCCCCATAAAGTGACTCTTATCAAGTCTCAGAAGTTGCAATGGTATGTGGGAATGACCTTGGGAGACAGGAAAAAGAAATGCAGCTAAGGGAACAGTCAGATAAAAGACAACTTAGCCTGCAGCAGGAATCTGGGTGGGGTCAGCAGTTCAAAAGGGACCCTCCCTAGTTTCTTGGGTTGTAAAAGGGAAGGGGAGAAATGTACTTTCAGACTTGCAAGGTTGATGTCACACAACCAGATGAGCAAATTCTACCTTAGTGTAAAGTTACATTCTAGGCTCTAAATACAATAGAACTCTAATTCTTCTAGATACAATTATATCAGTTCGAAAGCTATGTAATGTAATATCTAAAAAAGAGTTGCAATACTTTTTCTATGCTAAATTGACTTCATGGGGAAACCTAACATTAAAAATTGGGGAAAAGATGGTAATATGGGAAAATTGGATGAAAGTGGGGATACTGACTTTGGATCAATTGATCTAGATCAGGGGTGTCAAAGTCACAATGTCATGTGACGTGTTGCAATATATCATGACTTTTTTTCCATTGCCGGCAATGGGGTGGGCGCAGTTTTGCCATGACACATCCAGCAGTTTGACACCCCTGATCTAGATAATGATGACGTTTTAACATACAATGCACTAAGAGACAAATTTCATCTATCAGATGTAACTCAGTGACAATATTTACAATATTTTTCCACCCCTTTATCACACTGTTGGCAAACTGTAACCAAAATATATTCTGGCTTTAAGGAATGTGCAAACAGAATCATAAAGAAACCTATTTTCACATGCATATTAATTATACTTAGGTATATTTCCTTTGATTTAACAACATGATTAGATACTAACATCTTCAATAATTGTCTGTCTATGATGTGGTACTATTTGAATGAAGAAAATATAACTACCTTCATATTTTGATCCATCTGGATAAATAAAGATCCCATTGCCGTGTTTTTTATTTTCAAGGTATTCACCAATGTACCTTGCACCATTTTTAAATCTATATAGACCCTGAAACATATTATATTATAGAGATGCTTTATTGCAATGCTTATACTGGGAAAATGGCCTAATACAAAACAAGTGAGACATACAGTAGAATATTATACAATAGACTGCTCCAGTGATACCATTGTATTCCATCTCTTTAGGGGGTTTTCAGTTGCATTCTATGCTTATTGAGCATGCTCAGATCTTACTTGATTTTGGGATTTTTCTGTCTATAGGATCTTGGACAACCATTGTCTGAAATGCTATAGAATTTCCCAGTGCTTTTTTTCTAAAAAAAAAAAAAAAAAGGTGCCGGAACTCACGTCATACAGCCCGCCTTGCCTACCCTACAAGGTTCCATCCAAAAAAGGTGCCGGAACTCCGTTCTGGGTGTTCTATGAGAAAAAAAGCCCTGGAATTTCCTACTTGAATAGGGGGTTGGACTACAAGACCCCCCAAGATCCTTTCCAACTTTGTTGTTATTCTGAAGCAAAAAAAAAAAACAACCCCAAGGTAACAGGTATGACAATGTGATCAATGCTTTATATACGGATCAATATCTCATGCACAAAAGGGAGGAGCTTCAGTCATAAGACTACCTACTATCAAGGCTTTGGGGCTACTCCTAGCTCTGCAATTAAGGGACTCCCTTCCTAAAATTATTTTGCAAACATAATCATTGGGCATCAGAGGGTATACAAATTGAATTTAGTAAGTAAATAAATAAAGCAAATAAATAAACAAACAAGCAAACTGTGAGTTTCCCTGAAGCCACTGATCCTTATCTCTTGTTTTAGTTTGGCTAAGATGATACAGTTGATTTTTTTTTCATTAGTATATATAATGGACAAGTTATTTCTAACTAAATCTTACCTTTCCATTTCTTTTACCATTTGCATAGTCTCCCTCATAGGTATCTCCATTGGGTAATCTGGCTTTCCCATGTCCATGCCGTTCACCAGCCTCATTGCGTCCACCTTCATATTCCTAGTGAAGTAATAATAACGACCATACTGTATGACATTTCTATGCTGCTGTTCAGATGCTCAGTCATGAAAACCTTGCCTCATGTTATCAGTATAAGAACTACCTTGTAGATAGAAGGAGCAGAGTGATACTGATTTGAGCAGTCAGCGAATGAGCTTCATTACCAAATGGGGGTTTGAATTTGCATCTCCTTGATCACAGTCCAATATTCTAGCTACTATGGGATCACCAGAGTCATTGCTTAGCTACACTTGATACATATACTAAACATTAATATGCTTAGAGAATTAAAATATTTCAAAGCTGTATTTATATAAACATCAGAATACATGAAGTTGCTTTATCGTGAGTCAGACCACTGGTTCAGTACTACATTGTTATTAGACTATGATGTTCAGTACTATACTATTATTGCCCTGAAACAATATTGGTATTTTTAAAATCTTGCAAGATCACCCTTGCTTTTGCTGCCCAAAACACTATTATTCTTCTGGAAATGTCCAGGGTTTCAAACAGAGATTGTTCCTATTGCTAGAAACTGAACCCAAGACCTTCAAGCATGCAGTTAATGCGTTCTGCAAGTAGAATACAGCTCCTTCCCATTTAAAAGCAATGTGAAGTATACATATTGGCTTCCTTATTTGAATCTTAAAAAAAATAAGAAAAAATAGTCAACTTTCTGCTTTTATTTTAATTGCACCTTTTAAAGAATACAATCTTCTGTGTTTTACTATAACATTTTGGCAACTTGTTGCAACCCCAATTTTTGAATTTTAATTGTTTCTGCACTGGTTTATAATAAGCTTAATTCATGACTTGTGATCATTAGTATTTGTCTTTTCCAAATGTTCCTATCGTTATAAAAATATGCACAAATCTAGTAGCAAAAGAGTCACCGTGAAAAATATCAACTGAAAAAGATGTCCAGCCATGCGGGCTTTACTCAGAAAAGCAGCTCCCATGGGAGAGCCTCGCATTTACAACTTCTGACTCATTCCTACTCTTCTGCTCCGTTGTCATTTATAGCCAGCCCCTTCTCTTTGTCTCTCCCCCATCCCCATAGCCCCCACTGACCCCCAAATCATTCTCTGCCTCCTCTTCGATCTCTTCAGAGCCAAGATCCGACATGCTGCACCCAGCTGTATCACCATGGAGATGGCGTTCCCAGTAGACGCCGCCCCCTTCCCGGCGTCTAGGAGGCGGAACTTCTGGATTAGGTCGCCGGGGCAACCGGATCCTGGGCGGTGACGTTTTTCCCCTCCCTCCCTCCCTCCTGTGTGTCAGTTATGCTGTTGTCTGATAGACAGCAGGAAGAAGTTTGTCAGTGCAAATTACAGCTAAGCGTTGTCAATTCCTTTAGCGCGGTTTGTTCCTGCTCACGGCTGGGAGCATCCCATTGCAGTTCCTCTGTAATTCAGTCAGGAAGTGACTTTTTTTTTTTTTTTAAGTCAATAAAAAATATTTAAAAAAAAAAAAAAAAGGAAGTGAGGCGTCTTCGATACCACGCCGCTAAGGGCAATAGCTATGTACAGCTGAGATTTTAATGCAATCCCTAAAGTTTTTACTCAGTCCTATTGGTCCCTGGGTAAACAGGTCTTAAATGTCTTGCTTTGTTTGTTTCTGCTTCGGAATCGTTTAAACAACTAAGTGCAGACCCACACGCTTACAAGCTTATTGTCCCATAATTGACTCTTCACCTGAATTAAGACTTTAAGAATTCCAATAAAAGCATTTCATGCATATTTTCTAATTGTAATCCTTCTAACAGCAATTAAGATAAGAATTATCATAGTGGCAGGTTCCTCTGTCATTCATTATATTAAGCCATAATGACGTGCTTGTCTTAAGGTATTGTGTAAACCCCCAATTATGACTTGTAATTTATGGAATAGTAACTGAATCAGCTGAATATGCTTAAACAAATTATAGCTTAGTACAATACATGAATCTGAAGGTGCTAAGAGTGGTTTTACCTAAGGCAACAAAAAGTAGAGGCTAAAATTTGATTTCCATTTCAGTTTCATATACTCTTATGGTTTATGTCCCGCTGAGTTAAAATGATATATTCAAAGTGAATATGCATACTTTCATGATGTTGCAATTACCTTAATATTGGGACTATTTTACACTGAATTTTATTTTTCCCCTCTTGTTCTGTATTGTTATCTGGAATTTTAAGCTTTGTTATTACAATTTTAATATGGGTTGTTTTTAACTTTAGGAAAACATTTTTTTTAACCAAGGCTATTATTTTGGTATGAAAGAACTTGTCTTTTCAACATATTCTGAAAATTCCTCAATACATTTGCAAGTTTTAAGAAAGATACAAACCAGCTGAAAGAGTAATGTAACCCACAAATAGGTAACTTGTGAAATGTTATTTAGAATCAGTGTTTTCTATTGTTCAAGTCTCATGTGTAATCATTGTCTTTTATTGTTTGATCACTTGTTTTCTGATATATATATATATATATATATATATATATATATATATATATATATATATATATATATATATATATATATATATATATATATATATATATATATATATATATAGTGTGTGTGTGTGTATACATACATATACATACACACACACACACACATATATATTATATATATAATGTGAAGTAAAATAAAGTGATCACCAGGATAAAATCATAAACACAAATGTTTAATCTACAAAACCAAGCTTTCGTCGGCCACACTTCCAACATCGTTAGGGTATAAAATGCTGGATCTGGAAGTCCGTTTTTATGTGGCTGGCTGCCTCTGTGCTTTGACCCTGGATCGGCTGTGTAGTTCTTAAAGGGGCCATTTCTAAAGTTGTCCTCTCCTCTCCAATTGCTGTTGTTTTCTTTGTGCGTGTGTGGGTGCCTGGAGATCCGCTGTTCATCCGCTCCCAATCATCCCTCCCCACCCCCTCATTCATCTTAGTTTGCCTCTGTATTGCTGCGCTATCTAGTGTGTGTGCTTCAAGCTCTGTTCCTCTATTTGCCAGCCCTGTTGCTTTCCTTGCCCGTGTGTAAACTCCTGGGGGTTGGTCGTCTCGTTGTTCCTGTTTCTTATCGCCCCCCCTTCTCTCTCTCGCTAACGGGTGAGCTCCTGTGTTTGTTAATGGGTTGCTAACCGGATGTGTCTTTGGAATGGCTCCACTACTTGTTACCCTCATTACCCCTCAGTACATATATGAGAGCACATATATGTATGCTGTCTGGCCAAGTATCATCAACGGGATATATCAGAACTTTTCCCTTCTCCCTGGTATGTGTGAACAGGTACCACCGGATGGCTTCCCCCAAGGGGCATACACACATACCAGGGAGAAGGGAAAAGCTCCAATATACCCCGTTGATGATACTTGGCCAGACAGACGAGCACACCCGCTAACGAGGAAGGTAGCAAATGAGAGGCAAAAGCACCTGGGCACCCCCCCCCCGATGACTATAGATGCAGGGGAGGGGCAATAGAACTTAAGAATGGGGGAGATGCACCAGAGGTAAGCCTCGTGAATGACTCGGCAATAGAATTACGGCCCCGATCAACAGTAGAACAGGTGAGTAATAGCGAGCGCAAACGGGATGGGTATCTCCTGCGCTCTCATATATGTACCGAGGGGGCAATGAGATTTTTAAAATATTTTTTTTAAAAAATAAAAATGGGGGCATCAGGAATCCATTGTACTACCTATGGGTATTATTTTCTTATGCCACTCATGGTTTTCAGTCAGTTTTTGGCAGTGCCAATTAAAATATTGAGAAGCAGACTTCTGGTTAGGCGTTGCGGTGTGGTGCACACAGGAAGACAGGCTTCATCTTCCATGTTCGATTTTGCCTTGCTGGGGATCCTAAAAGGGGTTGAAAGTCGCCCTGGAGAGGCGACAAAGGAGGGGACCCACATTGATCGCAGAGGGGCGGTAGCCCTTCTGCAGGATCCAAAGAAGCCCTCCAGAGCAGAGAGAGAAAGGATTCAAAAAGATTTAGAGAAACTCAAACAATGGGCTGCAACTAATAAAATGGTATTTAACAAGGAAAAATGCAAGGTACTACATCTGGGTAAGAAAAATGAAAAAAGCACATATAGTATGGGAGGAATCCAGCTGAGCAGCAGTACATGTGAAAAGGACCTCGGTGTCCTAGTGGATCATCGATTGAACATGAGGCAACAGTGTGAAGCAGCTGCAAAAAAGGCAAACACAATCCTGGGGTGTATCAAGAGAAGCATAGAGTCCAGATCACGTGAAGTTATTATTGCCCTCTACTCTACCTTGGTCCAACCTCACCTGGAGTACTGTGTCCAGTTCTGGTCACCCCAGTTCAAGGAAGACACTGACAAACTGGAGCAGGTTCAAAGGAGAGCTACTAAGATGGTGAACGGTCTACAAACCATGTCCTATGAGGAACGGTTAAAGGAATTAGGAATGTTTAGTCTACAGAAAAGAAGACCGAGAGGAGACATGATAGCTGTCTACAAATACCTGAAGGGCTGTCACAGTGCAGAGGGATCAGCCCTGTTCTCACTTGCCCAAGGAAGGACTAGAAACAATGGGATGAAACTGCAGGGGAAAAGATTCAGATTAGATGTTAGAAAAAAATTTCTAACAGTAAGGGTGATTGACCAGTGGAACAGGTTGCCACAGGAGGTGGTGAGCTCCCCTTCGATGGAGGTCTTCAAGCAGAGACTGGACGGCCATCTGTCTGGGATGGTTTAGGGAATCCTGCCTCGAGCAGGGGGTTGGACTCGATGACCCGGGAGGTCCCCTCCAACTCTACGATTCTATGATTCTATGATTCGATAACCTGGCAGGGGAAAGACTGGCTACATTCATGTGGCCAGTCAGAAACTGCTGACAACCGAAGATAAGCACTAACTAGCAATTTTTGAGCAATGTGGATGGAACTGTGTGAGACTCTATCCTCTTTTTATGACCTTAATACTACTTTCCTGGAAAAAAAATGCCCAAAGCAAAGAATCCTCCCCGATGAGAGAGGGAAGGGAAGTTTTTGTCCCCCTCCTTCAGGAAAAGAAAAGCAGTGAATTAATTGCTTTGGGGGAAATAGAGAAAATTACAAGATTAATTTGGAATTAATACAAATATATAGCTTTGAAATTTTAGGACTAAAAGTACCTTTGAGACTTTTATTTAGAAAAGATAATGGAAAGTCTGTAAAATAGCCTTGGATTTGGAAAGCTGGAAGATGGTGTCAGCGACATCTAGTGGCGAATCACAGCACTACAATTTATTATGCTTAAAGGAAACGTGGCTTGAAGATAAGACTTTGTTGTTCCTGGAAATTTTCACTTTTACAGACTGCAGCTGGGAAAAGGGAAAAAAAACCTCTTTGGCTGCTTATCTGTGTTGGGGACCCTATTGGACTATAAAGATTACATACAAAACCAAAATGGGTGTTCCATACTTATCCACAAATGGTAAAAAAAACACATTTTAACACTTGTCTCCAAAGCCCCCAGCTTGATATACCAGCAAAAAAAATGTTAATAAATCTCATAAATTCTTTCTATGTTGAAATCAATCCAAGAGACAATTGTTTTATTTCATGAGACTAAACATAACGCAAATGAAATAAAAGAACAATTTTCTAACCTAAACCTATAAATCTAGACAATGTCTACAAAGAAGGAACTAGTAACCCAGAAAACAGAAGGAAAATTAGAAGAAACGGATCCAAAGATGGAGGACCTAAAGGAAGGAATTAACAGACAGATACAGACAAATGAAAAATTAGAAGATGCATTAATAACACCGGAAATGGAAAAGATATCTCACTTGTCAAGATCTCAGAACACATTTGAGGATAAGGAAGAAGACCAGATCAAACAGATGATAAAGCTGTTAGGAGAAATGCTGAATACTGACAAACAAGAAATGAAAAGAAAAGCTGAAGGAGGACGGAGACTGTTTAATGAATGTAAATGGGTTGAGCTTCTTCCAAAAATACTTCAATCAAATTTTCTTCCTCATTCCAAACAATATATGCAAAAACAGAGGAATGACTTGATGATTCAAATGCACTGACTTGGAAAGTTATTTGGCAAAGGAAGAAAGCTAGAGTAAGACTGAAGAAAATAGAGGTTTTGACCTATTAGATGGGATATTTTACTATTAAACAGATGTTTGAATATGGTTAAGAAAGTAGATAACTGTTAGAAATAAAAGTATTATTATAATTAGGATAGGATTTGTAACTAGAATATTATACTCTGTTATGAGATGGAAATAGGAAAATTTTAAAAGGGTTTGAATAAGGGAAGCTTTTGGTTACCCAAATATAATTCATTATGAGAAAATTATAAGCAATAGAGATATTTTGAACACTGATGGGAAATTAAAATTTTTAAAAAAGTGGGAAAAACAGGATATTGATTGAACAAATGGATTTTAAGGGCAAATACAATTGAGATATGTTTTGATTAGAAAAGATATTATAAACTTGACACTATTGATATTATGTATACCAGAAAAATGTGATGAAAATGTCTATATTTAATTATATATGTATTAACAGTAACAAGAATTGTATTTGCTCAGTGTGGAAAAATGCATACCACCGGAAGAAGAGAGGACCGAGGAAGCACTGGATGGTGTAGTATTGGAACTAAATTGAGAAAGTTAATATGTACCACTGAATCACCAATAGACCCAGACAACATGTTGTTTATTAAGTACTCATGATTGTAAAATTAGAAAATTAATAAAATATTTATAAAAGAATATTGAGGAGCAAATGGAAAACATTGCTTATAGTTTTTTTCTTTCCCTTTTCCCCTTCCTTTTTTGCCACAATGGGTATTCAAAGAGCAAGGAAAAGTTGACTGTACAGATAAAGTAACTGTGTGAACTGATTGGGTGGGTGTGGCCCATTGGGTGGGTGTGGCCCATTGGGTGGGCGTGGCTGCAATGGTAACGGCAGACTGGCTGGGACTAAAAAGTTCAATCGATCAATTCCAACTTTGCAAGATCTTTTTTTTCCTGCGAGAAATTGAAATTGACTGAACCTTTTTTTTTGTACACGGCGGCAGAGGCCTAAAGTGAAAAGGTTTTATAAAACCCAAACATAGAAGGCCTAGGACTGGGGCGACAGCACGCATACCCACAGAGAGGGCTCTGAGTGCCGTCTCTGGCACCCGTGCCATAGGTTCACCACCACTGGTCTACTCTCTGCCCCTCAACTTCCTAAATTATTACATTATCTCCTTTGTGTGGGGGATGTGCTCATATGTTAGCCATCCCTTGTTTCCAAGAACAGAGAGCTGGTAGATTATGATTTTCCAGAAGACAAATTTGCATGTAGTAATTTTTTGTTTGTACTGAAAAATACTGCCTTCTTCAAATCATGCTAAGAAATTTTGCATCATCCCATGATTTACATTGACTGCCATATTTCCACCAAAGACTGTAGCATCAGCAAGACCACATAATTTATCACAAATACAGTTATTCATATTTTCTCCCAAGAAATGTCAATGCAATTTTACAGTTTTGTTGTAGGCTATTTAAGCCAATGACATATAAAGTACCAGTGCATAATTATTTCCATCTGGGGAAACAAGCGGACACACCCTTTTCTTTGGGTGGATATCAGTACTGATATGTGTCCTCTTAATAAATATTTATTGTCTAGACTAATTTATTTTGGCCTTCCTTCACTTATTAACCTAATTTATGTAGATTAGTGCCAGCATTTTTCTCTCCATATTCACTGAACAGAAATCTACTCAGAGTTCTGCTGCCGAAAGAAATTGAAACCAGAGGTATCTTTTCTAAGAATCACTCAACTTCTGGAATAGATTTTCTTGGGGGCAGGGAGACAGGGGAATGGGGCAAATGATAGCACCTCACAGAAATCTGCAAGATGCATTCTTCCAAATATATGTTTAGTTAATATTTATTTTTATTTTCAGGATAAACTATAAGATTAAGAGAGTAATCTCAAAGTACTGAAATAGTAATCCATGCATAGGAGCTAGTGTACTGTAGTAGTCTAGTTAAAAGACATTTTTGAAAACCAGGCATCTGGTATGTGTGTTGAAAGAATATTTTTGATCTGTTTTGCCCCCTTCGTGTTTTGAAGTTACTGAACTTATTAAGATGCACAGTTTAAAAAATCCAGTAAAACAGTTTAGAGTTATTCTTGTAGAGGAAGCACAATAAGCATATCTTTTAAAACGTTTGTTGTTATTTATCAAAATGAACATATATTTCTTGTGGTTATGGTTTTCCTGTTTCACAAAACAAAACAAGACTGCACAAACTGCGAAGGAGGAGGTACTATTTTATTTCCCTTTCTTACTTATCTCCAGGTCTAGGCAACCAGCTTGATTTCAGAAAAAAAATTGCTCCCTGTAGCAAAGGAGATATTTCAGTTAGATAAACTAAATCATCAGAGTTCATCTGTATAGTGATTTCTGTGTAAACACAAATATAAATGAAATGTCACATGCATGCACAATAGCAAATTAGTAGTAGGTTTGGAGTTTCCCAAATTTAGTAGAAATATAAATACCAATGCATTTAAAAAGCTATTTGGGAAGACCTATCCCCAAATCAAATCAGCAGAGATTAGGCATAGAAAATTAACTGACTGGAGGTAGGGAAGAAAGAGGGGAAGGATATTAATTATATTAATAAAATATAATACCATGGAAAAAGACATGATTGACTGCAGTCCTGGACAGAAGTACAATTTTACCACTTCTGATTCTCTAAGAGCCAATGCTTTCTTTGAATGGCTATAATGATGTTTTCAGGCCCACTCCAAGACATGCATAAAATTGTGCAAACCTACATACTTTTAGTATTAAATCTTTCTATATATCCAGAGATATTTAACTTCCAAGCAAATATGTGTGGGATGGTAACCTTTTAAAAACTAAAGCCAGAACTTCTGCCAGTGAATTGCTTAATTCTTTTGTGTGTGTGTGTGTGCTTCTGCCTTCGAGACAATATTGACTCCTGACTACTGCCTGGACCAGAGCTACCAGTTTTCCTTGGCAAGATTATTCAGAAATTGTTTGCCATTACGGCCTTCCCAGGGTTGAGAGTGTGACTGGCCCAAGATCACCCAGCTGACTTGGTGGGAGTGGAACTCAAATTGCTATGAAACCTCACTCTAATCAATTGGACAGATATGCTTGCTGGAATTTAAATTAACTTTTATTTGTATTATATATACTCTTCTAGTTTATAATGCTTGTGTTTTCTGCTTATACATTCTGCTTATCAGTTCCATCTGGGTTTCGTTACAGGCTTTGTATCCCAGGCATTTTGTATGGAAAATGAAGCCCAATGAGTTATAAGTCTCAATAAAATTGCACGTAGGTAGTCAGCAAAATTGATACTATAACAGTTTGTGTTCTGGAAGCACTATTTTTCAGTTATTACTACCGGTATGTTTGCAAATTAAAATTATCAGGGAAGACATTCTAGATAAAGTTGCTATTTCGGCAGTAGGAACTCTGCTGTGAGCCATTTAAACCTCTCCCCATCACAGTTTTTCCTTTAAAAGCAAATTGTCCTTGTTGGATTTTGATCTGCTATAAATACTTTTAAACCATTTTTTAAAAAAGCAATTCTATTTTAGCTTGACTTCCCCAATATACGTATCTTCTACTCTGAGCAGTCACTAAATGAATTGTAGTTACAACAGCAAAAAAAAGTGACTTATGACCATTTTTCACACTTACGACCGTTGCAGCATCCCCATGATCAAAATTCAGATGCTTGGCAACCGACTCATGACGGTTGCTGTGACCCAGGGTCATGTGATCCCTTCTGCGACCTGACAAGCAAAGACAAGGGGGAAATCAGATTCACTTAACAACCATGTTACTAACAGCCGTGATTCACTTAACAACAACAAGGTCACAAAACGGGGCAACATCCACGTAACAAATGTCTCACTTAGCAAGAGAAATGTTGGGCTCAATTGTGGTCGTAAACACAGGGCTTCAGGCTAACCTAGAGCAGGTGGTGGACAGTGCTTATGAGGTGATCAGGCTGAAGGGATACACATCATGGGCAATTGGTCTCTCTGTGGCTGATCTGGCTGAAACTATCATGAAGAATTTAAGGAGAGTACATCCAATTTCTACAATGGTGAAGGGTATGCATGGAATCAAAGATGACGTCTTCCTAAGCGTTCCATGCGTTCTGGGCTCTTCAGGCATTACAGATGTGATCAAAATGACTTTGAAGACTGAAGAAGAAGATAAATTGAAGAAGAGTGCTGATACACTGTGGGGGATCCAGAAGGAGCTTCAGTTTTAAGTCTGTCTCTTTGCTGTTTACTAAGGTGAAACAGGTCTTAGTTGATGGTTGTTTGCACTTTTCAAATGAGACAATTCCTTTACAGTATGTATCTAAAGTCTCCGTGGTTAAATTACAACAAAATTCCTGTTCCTCATTTAGAAACAGAAGCTGCAAGATTCCTATCTTGATCTGTGACCAGAATAGGAATATAATGTGGTTTTATGAAGGGACATAACAGTCGATCCAGCATTTACTTAAAACACTACTAAATGAAATTCTCCTGCTTTCCCCCAGTTGATATCAGATCAGAAAATAAGTTACTTGGTTTTCCAAAGTCTTTGCTGTCAAAAATGATTGGCAAATTCACTGACCAATATTTTCTGCTGACAGGTGACTTAAATTTCCACTACTAAGCAACAGTAGATGTATTTTTCCTGACATCACTGCTTCAGGTCTTTTTCTATATTTTTTCAAGAGAAAATTGTACTCTCCTGTGGGAACTGTGTATGCAACATTTAGAATTGATGCAATTGTCTAGCTTTAGTACCAGCCCAAAAGAGCAACATAAACATCAATTACTTTAAAAAAAGAAAGAAAGAAAGAAAGAAAGAAAAAGAAAAGAAGGTGGGTTCGGCCCTCCCTCCAGGTCTGACATTTGCCACCTCGAGCTACGCCTTAGCGCCCCCTTTTCTTGCCCCAGAAGAAAAAGGAGACTGGGCTTGAACGAGCCGGACAGGTTCCTCGCTCGACTCTCCTCGTCCCGCGCCGCGCCCAAACCAGGAAGTCGCAGCCCAGGGCAGCTGTGGGAAACGGCCTCGTGAAGTGCCGGGAGCGTCTTTCTTTCCAAGACCAGCCGGCAGCCGCCGTCTCCGTCTCCTCGCTTTCGGGTAAGTTGCCGCACTCCGAGATCAGCCTGTGTGGAGGGAATGGGCGGGAGCTGGTGGGGGGGGGGAGAGGCTCTAAGGCAGGGGTTCTCAACCTTGGCATCTTTAAGACTTGTGGACTTCAACTCCCAGAATTTAAAGTTGCCAAGGTTGAGAACCCCTGCAAGGGGAGGCAGCAATTTCTGAGCGCGCTCTGCCCCGGCCGAGCGGAGACTCTCCTCTTAAGAGGGAGAGCTGCGTAACGCACCTGCGGCGGCGGCGGCGGCCGGACAAACCAACCAAGCGGCAAACTGAAGGGGGGTTCGGCGGATGAACGGTTGATGTGTGCGGGGGACGAGGAGGGGAGAGCAGATCGGGGCGCTTGTGTTGGCCCCAGTCTCCTTCCCAGACATCGATGCATCGTTTCGAATACATCTCCCCAGACGACATTAACGGTTCACCCTTAAGTAATGTTTACTTAGGCTGTGTTATACTATGTAGTGCTGTTGATTGGTTGTATGCTTTTCCGAGATATATTCACGAAAAGACGGTGAGGAGTATTGGGGTAGTCTCAATCATCCCCAGACCTGTAGGGTGGCTAAGCGCTTCCGTTTAACTGAATGGGTTAGGCAGGGTGAGGGTTTTTCAGTTGTGCAGCAGTATCTTAACTGATTTTGTCAATCAGCTTTTCAAAAGCTAAGATGTTAAATGTCCTCCTGTGTACTGAGATTCTTGAGAGAACCTAACTTCAGCCTTAAATGAGTTTCCTTTCCAGATGGAGGGCACGGTTGCTGTTTCAGGGAGAGAAAAGAATCACTTAGGTTTTAAAAGTTTGGTTTTATGTTTGTACTTACTGGCTTTCATCGTGGTTAACAGGTGCAATAATTACAAACGATTGAGACGTTTTAATAAGGTCAGTAGACTTGACCAATATCTTTCACTTTATATAGAAGTCAGTTCTATTATTTCATTACAGCAGGCTCTCTATTTCAGGTAAAAAATTGTGCATGCATGGAAGTTTATCTTTTACATTGGAAATGTTCTCTAACAATCTTAAACAGAGCATGGAAGCCAGCTGAAAATAGCAGAATTATTAACAAGTTGCTTTTTATTGTCACCCCTCCCCCCAATAAAATCTGCAATATTCAAATGTTTTCTAAAAGAAACTTTTTTACATAGCCTAGAAAGATTCAGTCAACAATAGCATTTTTTCACACCGTACAGAAGCATGGAGAATATTAATGTCTTTACAGTTTCTAATTTAATCCCAATCTCTAGTTAATTTCATCTTCAGGAAACTATTTTTAGTTTAGTACAATTATCTTATAAATTGTGATTGTATAAAAAAAATTCCAGAAACTTTCAGGTAACACATGTCTGACAGTCTATTAGATCACTGTCAACTTGATATAGACTTCAAATATGTAATGCCTGTTTTATTTTTACTAGAATTCTATGATTTACAAAACAGAGCCTAGGATAAAGCATATGGAACAGCTGGAGTTTGACAGCCCTTAAGGTTCATTTGAAAAGTGACAGGTGATGAGGCAAACAGTGGAAAAAATCCATTCCTGACCTAACACTATTGTGTGATGAGTGATGCTGTTCACCATAATCTTTTCCACCTCCTCCTCCTCCTCCTCCTCCTTTTTTCTCCCTCTTTCTTTCTTTTTCACCATCATTAGGGATGACAAACAGTTAGCTGGTTCTGTTACTTAACTTTTAAAATATGTGGTTCTTTTCTACAACAAATGATTGCTTAATCCTAATGTTTTCCAAAAGGAAAACCATTGAAATATTATTCATATCAAAAAACCAAGATTTTCTTAGGTCCCACCACTCTTATTTTAGTAGCATCACCTTGGGAAGAGAATATATTTATGGCTGCTTTTGTCATACAATTAGGAATCAGTGTTATAATCTATAGCTATCCAGAGCTGTGCCAAAAAAGTTATTGAGCCAAGCACTACAATTAAGGAACAATTGTTGTTTAAGTTTTGCTTTGACATTTGTACTTAATCCTCTTCATGTTTAGTTTCCAAGACAGCTAGAGGAAGTGCTATATGATTGTTATAATCCAACAATATGCTGACTCCCTTCCTTGAAAAATATAGGACATATACTCTCATCTGTCTTATTTCTTTAAAACATTTTTGTGTGCATCTTTGGTTTTACATTACCTCCTAGCAGAAAGAATATTTTACTTACATGAATATAGAAAATAAACAAAACCCTAACATTTGGTAGCTTGTAGATTTGTGAAATTGACTAGAGAATAGACAAATCACTCAAGAAAGGAGATCTCCCTCCACCCCACCTCCAATATCCCTAAAGAATAAAAATATTTTCTTCAAAAGTTTCATATCAAATATGCAGAACTGAACGAATCATGCTTGAAATTATGCATATTTTTAGACTTAGATTGAAAACTGGCCTAAAATAGGTAAAGCAACACCAAATGATAAACAGATTTTCAGTAAAAATATATGGCCTTAATATCACCTATTTCTTTCACAGTTGCAAGATATGTGACTCATGTTCGCATATTTGGATGAATGGCAAGTTGGAGTACTCACATTCCAGAAAATGAATCTGAATTTCTTGGCATCTATAAAACCAAATAATTTGGGACCCCAGAACTCCATCACTTCATAATTCTTTTAAAATACAACATTTCAGTTATGACTTTTAATGTGAAAAAAGAGCTAAACATATAACTTAAACATTTTCAGGATTCTGATCATTTTTGTTCAATACATGTTTCTTCTATAGAATGGAATACAAAGATAATGCCTTCTGTTTGAATTTATGTTTATCCTTATGATAGAGCTGATATCCTTAATTTAAGATTTTTAAGATTTTAACTGCAATCCTATCAACTGACTTAAAAATTGGTTCAAGAGAACTCAGTGGGCTTATATTTAAAAAAGGAGTGCATAAACTGATGGCATGAAAATGTTCTATTTGTATAAAGTCAGGTATATGGGAAAAGAATTAACCACTCAGTGATTGGTAACATCAAGGAACCAATGTAATCAGCATTACATTTTGGTTTACTGAAAACTTGGAACAAACATCTGAACCTGGTACTCAAGTAAATGGCTGAACTTCCACCTGGGATTCGTTTGATCACTTCGTTTACAAAAGATCAATGGTAAGTTGTGGTCTATTATTACTTGAAAAGGAATCTGGGTATGATTTCCTATTTAACAAATCTATAGGCAGATAGAAAGTATTGTTCAGAATATCTATTGTTAAAATGTGTATTTGTTTTCTCTGTGTTAATTCGTATGGTTGTAATAATATAGAGCAGATCTATTTCTAACAAGTGTTGTAGTATAATTGTTGGGCATGATCCACAAATGTGTTTTGTTGAGAACAGAACTATAGAGTTCAAGTACGTATGAGATTGTCAGTTAACTACGTAGAAAGTGGTATAATCTTTACTGACTTGATATGCAAAACACATATGAAGTTTTTCATATCCTAGAGATTAGATAAGGTTTGTAACTAGGCAATCAATATCCTGAAAAATCACAGCCGTTTGTTGAAAAATCGCCCATTTTACCTGTAATACTCCTTGGCCATGAATCACACTCCTTGGCCATGAATCAATTTTCAGAATACCTGGAAGCTGTTTTAATATTTTTCTGTCTGGTCCAACAGTGTTTATGCCTGATACATAATTTTTGAGGCCTGCCAAAGCTTAAATTATTGAATTATTAATCTTGGGGAAATTCTACTCATGAAATATGTTTTTATGTAACTTCCTTCTTACTTTTGGAAAATTACTTAACTGATTTTACCTACATTTCTCAGATTGTTTAACTAATTAGTTGTGTACAGAGAAAAATGTGGATATAATAGAACAACCTAAAATAATTCCTAATATATTTGTGCCAAATAAAATATCTGCAAAGCATGAAATGTTTGTTTTGTTACAGGTATAAGGCTTTCATATTTGTCTTGACTTTCATGCTGTACGTTAGTTTTCATTTATCAAGGAAGCCAATCAGTATAGTTAAGGTAAGCAACAAGGAAGTATGTTTTTTTCTATATCCTGATGATGTCAAACAAGGAAGTATATCTTCCCTAAAATTAAAACTGCAAATGACAGAGCAGTAGATCTTTAAAAATTTTGGATGACAATTACAACTAGACAAATGTACAGTAATAAGCTAAATAAAAATATTCATAAAAGCTATTATGTGGTTAACATTCTACAAAGATGCTATATCAAAAGATATGTAATGCTTGTGAATATGTCTTAAAAGGGCTTTATTTTACTTGATATCACATGTTTGAAATATTATAAATGTGCATTGGGATGTTTGTAAGGATGCAGATATATTGTGATGAATTTATCTGGCAAATTATGTTGGATAGTCTCTTAAAAGCTGTCCAGTTCTTTTTCTGCTTTTCATTTCACTTTTTATGTGGCTAATTAGGCATATCAAGTTTTGTGATAAAAATAAAAGTTATCATCTAGCTGAATTAGTCTTATCAAGATTTAAAATAATAGAGGAAGATAACTCATTCATTCATTCATTCATTCATTCATTCATTCATTCATTCATTCATTCATTCATTCAATTTATATGGCCACTCATCTCAAACAAGTGACTCTGGGCAGTGAACAATCATAAAAATAAAAAAGTAAATATATGCAGCCAAGAAAAAATATAATCCATAGAAGTTAACATAATCAGGAAATGGGATCCTTAACTTTAAATTTAATTTTATAATAAGTAATATGCCAGATAAATTTGAAACTGAATAATGCATGTTATTTAAAACTTGAAAGATTGAATTGGCCTTATCAAGTTTTGAAGTAATACAGTATAAAATAACTTATTTAACTTCAGTTCAAATATATTTACCGGTGTGTCTGATAATTTGTTCCAGTAAGGTAAAGATTCAACAAAACAAAATATTCAGTAGAATTTCCCTTCTCTTCCACTCTAATTTAGGGAGAACTGCATAAACACTGTACAACTCTTCAAATTAGTGAGAGGGATGCCTATGAAGAACATGCCATTCACATTCCATCTGTTAAACCATTACATAATGATTCTCGCTGTGGATGGGAACCTTTTGGTGAGTAGTAGGAAGGATGGAAGGCTGAATTAACTTTGAGTAGTTGAGAATCGAACTGCTGGCAGAATTAACCTGCAATACTGCATTCTAACCACTGCGCCACCACAGCTCTTATGTGCCTTGGGTACAATCCCAAAACAATTAGAGCACCGCTTGAACACCATCAGAATTGATAAATTCACCATCAGTGAATTGCAAAAGGTAGCTCTACTTGGAACAGCTTACATCCTGCGATGATATCTGTAACACCTTCAAACATCCATATCTGCCATCCAAGATCCTTGAGAAAGGACCCAAAAGGCAGTCAAACATGACAAATCCTGTCTGGTCATCTGGCTCATTGTAACAAACCATAATATTAGAACACCATTGGAATTGTCAAAAATCACCATCAATCAGTTGCTACAGACAACTTTATTTAAATAACACTTTTAATACCATCAAACAAAAACATCTACCTAACCCCAGGTACATGGAGAGGACTCCGTAGGTGCATAAAAAGGCCAAATCCAGTCTAAGCATCTGTCTGACTGTACAATCAACCATAATAATTAGAAAAGATTAACAAACAAATAATTGATATAAAACACTGTTTCAAATAGGACAATTGGAAAAGTGTATAGATTTTTGTCCATCAATTTTATTTCTAGATGTGTCTTACCTGAAGTTTTTAATCTTATAAGAAGAAAATACCTTTTGAAGTAAGTCAGGAATATTAAGAAGTTTATACTGCATCCAGTTTTGGTCACCACGGTGTAAAAAAGATGTTGAGACTCTAGAAAGAGTACAGAGAAGAGCAACAAAGATGATTAGGAGACTGGAGGATAAAACATATAAGGAACAGCTGCTGGAATTAGGTATGTCTAGTTTAATGAAGAGAAGGATGAGAGAGGACATAATAGCAGTGTTCCAATATCTCAGGGGCTGCCACAAAGAAGCGGGAGTCAAGCTATTCTCCAAAGCACCTGAAGGCAGAACAAGAAGCAACGGATGGAAACTAATCAAGGAGAGAAGCAACCTAGAACTAAGGAGAAACTTCCTGACAGTTAAAACAATTAACCAGTGGAACAACCTGCCTCCAGAAGCGGTGAATCTCCAACACTGGAAGTTTTTAAGAAGAGACTGGACAGCCATTTGTCTGAAATGGCATAGGGTTTCCTGCCTGGGCAGGGGGTTGGACTAGATTACCTCCAAGGTCCCTTCCAACTTTATTAGTATTGTTGTTGTTATATCTGTAATGTGAAAGAACAAGCTATATTGCCTACTTTATTTATTTTAATTGATTTTTGTTATTTGAACTGAATCTCGTAAAGATTAGTGATATAGAAGTTTAAAATTAATTACATTCCTTTTTCCTTCCCAGTTCAGTATTAAATGTATTGATAGGCAGCACAAATACTAGCAATGTTATTCACATGACATATTCAAGGGCAAGTGTGAAAGGAAGACATAATGATTGCAACCCTTCATCACATCTCCAGGATTTTGTGGATGGTATTACGCATCCCTTTCCCCCAATGCATTTACTGAATATGAATTGTTATGCAGGATTAGTATTATTTAAACACATTTTAAAAATTAGATATGAAAGGCTGTTTTGAACTGTGCACAATTTCATTTTCAGTCCTTTGTATAATGATATCATTATTAAGTTATGTACTTTTATTATAATTTGATCAAGGAGAAAACTAACTTCTCTTTAAATTATTAGAAGCCATTTTTATACAAACACCAAATATGAAAAGATAATTACTATTTATAAATTATATTTAAGCTATTCAGTCCCTTGAACTGCTACATATAAATGTGTGTATCTTCCTAGATAAAAGCAACTACAAGCAGTTATTAGGAGCCCTGGATTATTCATTTCTATGTGCTTATGCTGTCGGAATGTATCTGAGGTACGTTTTCTTATTCTTTATCTTGCTCCATGGGTTCAGTGCATCAGTATGGAATATTATGCTACCTTTGATCTTGGTCAGCATTTTGCTTAGGGGTTTCTGGGAAGCAAAGAGAATATTACTGAATGAGAATTGTTGGAAGAACCAAATCAAAATATGAAATATTTCCTATTGTAAGTTGAAAAGAAAATGGCTTCATATAATCTAATGAATTCAAATGTGTTTTGGATGAGATTCAATTCTCTGCAAAACCCCAAAATGTTTTAGATGCCCTTGATTCTTACTCTTACTGCTAAGCTATAGAGTTCCACTTTGTAAATGTAAGAAGACTATTTGGGCTGAATAAAGAAATACATTTTAAGCCACTTTTACATCTACGTGCATAAAATAGAGTCCACCAAAAAGTATTTGTTTGTGCCACTTGGAATCCTATGCTTTAATGACTTAAAATAATTACCATCCTGTTATTTGCTTTTCACTGAGGTTCATCAAGGCATCTGTGCCCCTTTCCTACCTTTTCATGTTGGGTAATGGTAGTGATTCAACAAGCTATCCTTTGGTATCATAGATATGTTGGACCCGATTATCCTGGAGACATTTTTAATAATCTTAGAAAAAATATTCTTGAATTTAAATTTGAAATCTATATTTTGAGGATTTTAATAATTTGTAAGATTTGGTTTTCAGAGAGTTATAATTATGATCAGTTTTAGTTCAATATGCATTCACAATTCATCTTCTTTTTAACCCTTATTTAAAGTGGCATAATAGGGGAGCGTTTGCCTATCCGATACTATCTCAGTGGTGGGATGCTTGCCAGTGGATTCTTCACTGCATTATTTGGAATTGGCTATTTCTGTAACATACATAGTTTGTGGTTCTACATCATTGCTCAGGTAAGCATGCCTAGGTTATTTTTCCATACCTCTCAAATGCAGCCTAAGAATATAAATGCATCTATGCTGCAGTATTTTCATGTTGATGTTCCCCAGCCATAGTTTGGAGGCATTTTAGTGTTATTACTACATAACTATTGTGGCTAGTAACTATTGATTACATGGTCTTATACTGTATGGTGCATCTAATTCTTTTTTTTTAACAATTTTATTTTATTCAAAAAATTAAAATCCAAAATCCAAAAGAAAAAAAATTGAACAAAGACAAAACAAAGCTAAACAAAAACATTGAAAATAATGTGAATTTTAAAAAAAGAATCAAAACATATATTGTCCCTCCTACTTGAACATTGACAAATCTATTGCAACAATAATAGCCTCCCCCTTCTTGCAGAGCAGGTCCACGCTTTCTTGAAGTACATTGACCAAACCAGTGTATATCATGACAAGATGTGTGATCATTTTTTAAGATTGTATAAAGGTGTTATATTAGATCTCTCCAGTTTATTTCTTAGTGATTCTTGCTTTTATTGAATATTCTGCATAGCAAAAGTATGGTGTGTAAAAGCTATAAGGGAAAATCTCTTCTGTTCTTTGATAGAAACATTTATATATATTATTCTTTTCTTTGATAGAAGTGTTTCTATTATTATTTGATAATAATAGAACCCATTTCTTCAAACCTTAACTGTTTTGTAATTAGTCTGAGAATTTATGCAGTGGTATGTCCTGAGACACTTAAAACTATCTTTTTTTTCCTATGAGGATAAATTTTATAATCCATTTTTATATGTTTTACAGCCCAAACAGTTCTAACAACAGTCTAGACTACTATTGATTAAAAGCAGTTGATTGTTAGGAAGTAGAATTATTCAAATGAATTTCTAAATCTGGCTTTGAAAGCTGGATCTTTCATTGAAAGTAGCTGGATTTTGCATTGAAACAAAAGACACATATGTTGTACTATGTATTTTGTAGCAGTTTATTTCCAAAACAATATAGAAATAATTAAAAAAACAAATGTTGCCTTCAACTCTTACTCTTCCAAAGTACACATTTCCTAATGAGAAATATAAATCTTTGGTAAAGCAGAAGATGCCTAGTATAGTCTAAAAGTTGTTGCATTTTCTGTCAGTTCTGCTATTTAATAACTCAGAGGATTGCTATATACTTCTGAACTAAGTAATGCTTGATGATTTATTCTCTTCACAGGTCATGTATAAATCAATACTCCTTTCACTTTTATTGCTTTTGCACCTTTGGCACTGCAACTCCTTCAATTAAATAGTTGGAGAATAAAGATATCACATAGTTAGTACATGCCCTTTTGTTGCACAGCAATTACTCCATATGTTTTAAAACAACCCAGAGAGGTCAAATTATAATGGCTAATTTGATATAGTACTGACAGAAAAGAGTAATAAAACTATGAGACCTGAAGCCTAACTGAATTATTGTGTTAATGAATAATCATAATATAATTTTTCTGATATGTATACCATAAATTTAAATATTATATTTAATATTAACTTATTATACTGTATATTATAGCTATGAAATATTTTGCTGCAGGATAACCTTTCCCATTAAAAACTTTTTAGGTAGCTAATGGAATGGTACAAACTACTGGCTGGCCCAGTGTGGTCACCTGCATTGGCAACTGGTTTGGAAAAGGAAGGTAAATTCTCTATTTTCTCTCTCTGGGTAGAGGGGAGAAATCTTTTGGTAAAGGTCAAATAGTTAATTCTAATTAAAAAAATGCTTCATCACACAAGTAAACTCATATATTATAAATGTTGTGTTTTAACCATAGAATTGTGAAATGAATTATTCATTATATATATGAATGAAATGTCCAACAAGTTGGCTGTCCTAATGAACAACTGCAACCCTGGACAGTGGATAATAAGCAAACAACAGAATAAGCAGATAGTAAACCATTATGCTTAAAAGCATAAACAGAAATTAGTAGGCAATCAGAAACTCAAGCTTACTTTACATCAACCAACTTGGCCCCAAATTTTTAGTATTGTCCTGAAAACTAACGAGATTGGGTCCAACTAGATTAGGAAGTGGGTGGGTGTGTGAGAGAGAGATTGTTTCAGAGGGCAGATGCTACAGTGAAAAGGGAATGCTTTTCCTGTCCCATCAGATGACATTGTTTCCAAGAGGAGTGTCAGAGCATACCTGTCCCACTAAAGCATGTGGGATGGAGAGATACCATCAAGAAGAAGCATCTCACAGATATCCCACTCCTGTATATAGTTGCACAAAGGCTCTCCTGACCACGACTACCACCTTGTGTAGTTATCTGAGAGGAGTAACTACACAGGGCCATATCTCACTAACAACTCACCACAAATTTGCAGAACTTTATCCATTGGGTGCCAAGAATGGTCAACACAGCAGCCTGTCAGTACTATCTCTCCTCTTTATCAGAAGGGAACAAGTTAGGCTGAACAGAGCCAGTGAATGATACTCAAAGGATAAAATAAAAGCAGAGGCATAAGTATGTTTTGCTATTGCCACAAGGTAAACTTTAAGAGAGAGTCAGTTTGATGTAGTAGAATAGAATAGAGCTGGAAAGGACCTTGGAAGTCTTCTAGTCCAGCACCCCACTCAAGCAGGAGAACATATACCATTTCAGACAAGTGACTATCTAGTCTCTTCTTAAAAATCTCCAGTGATGAAGCACCCAACCCACGATTTCTGGAGGCAAGCTGTTCCACTGGTTAATTGCCCTCACTGTCAGGAAGCTTCTCCTTAATTCCAGGTTGCTTCTCTCTTTGAGTTTCCAGCCAATGTTTCTTGTCCTGCCCTCTGCTGCTTTGGTGAATAACATGACCCCCTCTTTATGGCAGCCCCTCAAGTACTGGAATATTGCTATCATGTCTCCCCTATTTCTTCTTTTCTTTAGACTAGCCAGACCCAAGTCCTGCAGCCGTTCTTCGTATGTTTTAGTCTTTAGGCCTTTGATCATCTTAGTTGCTCTTCTCTGAATTTTTTCCAACATCTTTTTTGTGGTATGGTGACCAAAATTGGTTGCAATATTCCAGGTGTGGTCTTACTAGGGTTTTATAAAGCAGTATTAATACTTCGTGTGTTCTTGATTCTATGACTCTGTATATACAACCCAGGATTGTATTAACTCATCCCACCAGGTTTCTGTAATACAAACTATGTCTTACCCTCCCTCATGTACTATTGCTTCTAGTTCATCCTGTTTGTTTCCAAGCTTTGATCATTTGTATATAAGCATTTAAGACTTTTATGCCTGTCTGTGGTTTTGTTTCCCGCATCTCCTGAATGTTGTTTGAGTTTTTCTTTTTTTCTCATCTCTGCCCACCTCATTGTTTGATTTGTTTTGTTGGGATTTATGATTGGTTTTGGGTTCTAGAGATTCTGAAGATTAGTCGCCCTCCCCCCTCAATTTTAGTTTAAAGCCCTCCTGATGAGTTTGGGCAGTCTTTTTCCGAGTACATTTTTCTGTTTTTGTGAGGTGCAGCCCATCCCTTGCCAAGAGTCCTTCGTAAAGGAAATGCAGTCTGTGATCCATGAAACCAACATTTTCTTGGTGACACCAACCCTTTAGCCAATGGTTTATTTCTAGAATTCTTTTTTCCCCTCAATGGGTGTTGGCCTTTCATTGGGAGCACTGATGAGAAACTACTTGTGGTCCTAGCTTCTTAACTTTATTGCCTAGTTGTTTGCAGTCTCTCACTATTGTACTCAGGTTCTTTCCTGTGTCATTCATCCCAATATGGAGGAGGAGGAAGGGGTAGTAATCTGTAGGCCTAATTATTTTGGTTAGGTTCTCAGCCGCATCTTTGATTTTTGCTCCAGGAAAGGCTAGAAAGCAATAAACTGAGTTCCATTCTTCTCACCAACTGGGTGACCTTGGGCTAGTCACTTTCTCTCAGCCCTAGGAAGGAGGCAATGGCAAATCATTTCTGAAAAACTCTGCCAGGAAAATTATATGGACTTGCCCACGCAGTCTCTGAGAATCAGTCACAATTGAATTGAAGGGGGGAGTGTTTTAAGAAAGGTTCTTACCTATGTTGGTCCTGTAAACATCTCTTTTGGCACGTTCCTGTAGAGGTCATCTATAAACTAGAGGTCCCACCAAGGTCTGTGCACAGAGTTCACAACTCTGTTGTTGCTTTCATTCTACTGGCAACAAAGGTCCTGGTTGAATCCCTATCAGCATTTCAGTGACAACCTCAAATCTTAAGTACCAATCAAATAGAACTGGCCTTCCTACAGTGGGGAAAAATGAATTAAAATTCAAGGTTAATGGAGTGGTCTGCCATGACAAAGGACTGATGACTATATATTAGGGCTCCAGATCACCATGCCACTGCCCTGAGACAAAAAGCAGGTTTAACATGTGGTTCCGGTGTGAATCAGGCTCTGAATAAACAGAAAAGCAAGTCTAACATGTGGTTCCTGTATGAATCAGGCTCTGATTAAACAGAATCAGATCCAAGGTGGCCCTGAACTCCCAGGTTGCCTCAAAGTTTGCAATTACAGAAGGCAGATTGAAGTTTATTAAGTGTTTTGCTGTCCGTAATTAAAAAAAAGATATTTTTTTTGGCTTGTTTGTTTTAACACATAAAAGGCATATTCCAAGCATATTGTCTTAGTGAAGAAAAAACCCTAAAATTTAGCCAGCAATATGTGCCTATACATATGCCTGACCCATGTGAATAGAACAAAGTATATGAATGAACCATGCATTAGACACTGTTCTCATCCTATGGAATTATGCTCTCCTCCTATAACAACAGCTGATTGGCTATCTAGATCAGTAGTTCTCAACCTTTGCAGCTTGGTGGCCCAGCTGTGGGGGGAGAGGGGAACTGGGCTGCATGAGCAGTGGGCCAGCATGCATGCACGTAGCTGGCCCGCCACACATGTGTACGATTGCCCGTCGCTCGTGCAAGTTGAACTGCATACGTGCATGCAATACAACCAGCCAGCCAGCTACTCACGTGGCCCAATTCCGAATAGGCCATGGCCCAGTATTGGGTTGGGGACCCCTGATCTAAATCACAGTCAGTATCTTTGGGAACAGTCCCCAAGCAAGAGAGCTTATAAAAAAGCAGGCAACCCAAGCCATGGACTATACCATATTCACAGGTCTGATTCATTTTAATTTCCCTGTTGCTAAGCCAGAAACCTACTTGTTCTCAACTCAATCTATATTACACGGTGGTTGTGGGGAAAAAAATAAGAGGAGAAAGTTCTACATATACCTCTGAGTTCAAGAATAAAAGCCAGAATATAAAGCTAATCATTCAGGATTAGTGTGTTAATAATGCTGTGATTTGTGAATTCTGTTGAAATGGGTCACAAAACAAATTAATTCCCAATTTATGTGAAATATACTAAAGGTACCAAAAGCCACCCAGATATATCCTGCCTGTACATGCGGAATCTCTTCTAGAGTCTTAAAATTTAAATATGCATATATTTTCACCGTCCAATGTTAATATCAATGAGAATATTAACCTTTTTTTCTTTTTCATTCACTGTAGGAGAGGATTGATAATGGGATTATGGAATTCACACACTTCAGTCGGAAATATATTAGGATCCTTAATAGCTGGCTACTGGGTATCTACTTGCTGGGGTCTGTCTTTTGTGGTACCTGGCATTATAATATCCTTAATGGGGATTATATGCTACCTGTTTCTTATTGAACGTAAGTACCTATGGTGAAATGGATTTATATATGTGTGGGTGTAAAAATGTATCTAAGTATATGTACATGTATAAAAATGTGTATATGTACGTACGTGTGTGTGTATACACATAAATACATACACATAAATACAGATTTCGTTTTCATCTGGAATCAGTCAATCAATCAATCAATGCTATTCACAGCCATAAAATAAAGCCTAAAATAAAGCTTTTCTTTGTCAAATAACAAAATAGACTTAAAAATGTAGAACTGAATCCAGGATAGAACAGAAGCTGTAACCTTAACCCATCTGCAATTTAGATATAGGTTTAACAAAACTTTCATATTTAATGACAATTTTCCATTATTGTGCCCTTTCATAATAATAGTTTTTTTATTACTGCAGTTGGCTGAATTTTGAAAAATATGCTATATGCGTGTTAATTTATTCTATTTTCTATTGCATTATTTCAGATCCTAAGGATGTAAATGATACAGCCAAATCATCAACTGTAAGTAAAGTGTGTTTTTTAACAATATCTGACAACTGATATTTTTTTGGAAGAGGGAGGTTAGGGGAAAAAAATCGATCTTGGGAAATACCTTATTCAGCTTCCTTTTCCTCTAATGTTCCAGCAAAACTGCTGTGATTTTCAGAGGTTGGAACACTATATTTGCACATACTGGTTTATCTTATTAAGTATTTGATCCAAAATCGATGAGACGATTTTATTCAATAGTTTCAAGATGCCCAAAATGTTCTCCCACTAATGTGTTCTCCATGGCCTGCCCTCAAAGACCATTGGGAAGCTGCAATTGGTCCAGAACACAGCACACAAGTAGCTATGTGTGAAGCACAGTATGCCCATGTAATTCTTCTATTCAAAAGCTGCACTGACTTTCAGTAGGCTTCCAGGTATATTCCAAGATGCTGGTTATCATCCATAAACTGCTATATGACACAAGACCAGTTTGTTTGTGGGACCATCTCTGGTTATATTGTCTTGTTCCACATACTGTTCCAAGCTGGTCATGATACTTCATGGATATCAACCTCATGTTGTTGGACACAGGAAATTTGCCTGCTTTATGACAATGCTTATCCTTTAGAATGAACTCCTCCCCCCCCCACACACACACACAGATTTCATTGTCTTATCCCCTCCTGACTAACCTTTCAAAAAATATTTAAAAACTAGCTTTTCCTCTAGGCATTTTGGTTGGGATGTTGGTTGTGGTCATCCCAGAGATGTATGTATATTTGTTTCTAAGTTTGTTGGTGCTGTTTTTAATTTTATGTTAGCCACACAGAATTGCTTTGGTGAATTGGGTAGTCACAGAACATTGATTAAATAAAATAAAATGAATTAAAATAAAATATGCCCATTGATTGACACCAAATAAGACCACTTATTTCCACTAATATTACCATTATAGAGATGGCACAAATCATTCCTCTATCATAGATGAACCCAGCACCTGCTGTTTCTCTTGTTGCTCCAGTCCCAGCTTCTTTGCCCTGCCCTCTCCATCTTCTATTGCCACATCCTTCTTCATTGCACCTATTAAAATATATTTCAGAAACATTACCTGAAAGGCTCAAGTAAATTCAGGATTCTGAAGCCAGCAGCAAGCAGTAAGGTAACACAGACATCTCAGGTAAAGCTAAAATATTTTCATAAATAGTTTTAAAGTGCTAATTACAATCCTTGTAAATCATCTGCATGCTATAGAAAAAGTCATACAGCTTAATGAAATAGTCTTTGCTTAATCACAGTTGTTCCAATTCTTCATAATCAGGCCTGATTTTCATTTATCTGTCCTTGTGTAGCTCAATGTATCTCTGTGTGTTTAATTTGGGTGGGTCATTACTTTTACAGCTTTAAAAATACCTTGTGAGCATCTGATAGGGCTGGCTTTACCCTTAGGAAAGATGAAACAGCCAGTTCAGATGTCAGAATAGGAAAAGTGGTCTTTCCAATTGACCCAAGTCCTGATTCCATTCTACACTCAATGTATGACTCTAACTATTCTTGGAGTAAGACTCCAATGCTATTAAGCTTCCTATGAAACATTCCAAAGTTTTAAGAAAGGTCAGCATTGTATTACTTTACCTATGTGCTTATTAAATACTGATTACTTTACTAATACACTGGTTAACTGTTTGTAAGTCGCCCAGGGTTGCCTCAAAGCAAGACAGGTGGCAAACAAATCAAATGGAATATAAAATAAATACAGTAGGCCCCCAAAAGAGCCCGTGCCAGGTAAGAAATCTGAGCAACAAGAAAATAAAGTGAAGGTAATATCATGGCAACAAAGCTTATCCTGAGAATGGAGGTGTTCTATATATACCCAAATATTCTTGCTTTCATTGGGAAAGACTTTTTAAGTGGAAGCTAAGGATACAATCTATCTTTTTGCAATGGGGGGAATTGTAGCTTAAGCAATGCTGTTAGCAACAATATCTATTTAGCTTTATGCTTATAGAAAACCAGGTATTCAAATTCCATATGGGAAGTCCATAATGTGTGGAATGGAAAATAGAGAAACTCGTATTCCTCCCTCTTAATGAAATCATAATAGTTACTCTGAAGCACTGCCTTCTACTCCATAGCTGTGTTCTGAGCAAAGGGATAAATAAGCATGGTGTGTTCACGCTGAAAAAACAAAACGTCCCTCTGACTGTTTTACAGAATTTGCAGGCACATTTGCCCTACAGAAAAAGACAAGAAGTGATCTTTGTGTAAAGAGAGGAACTGCTTTTTGTTTGCTTGCTTCTTTTCCTGAGAAGGAAAAGGCAAACAGTAGTATCTCTTGCGCCCACCTCACTGAACAGAAAAAATAATAATCTCAAAATCAGGAACAGGGATTGGAGGAAATCTAAAGAAATTTCTCCTATCTGAAGTCTTCCACCTTGGCCTTTGGTCCACAGGGGTGGAAATGGAAGGTCTCTGATCTGGATGTGGTTCCCGCTTCTGCTATTACACACAGAACACAGAACATGAAGTGCTTCCTTAGTATTCAGTATATAAATAGCATATCAATATATCATTTCTTTTTTTAACGGTACATTATAATATCTCAGTTGCTTAGTTTATAAAGAGAAGAGACATACTGCCTACATTGAATTTGATGGGATCTTTTATAGGATCCAGAAATGCATTGTCTGCTACCAAGCAATGAGAATTGCACAAAGCCACTGAATCTTAATGGAGGATATGAACACTTTGAAAATGGAAATGCTGCAATAAGTTTCACTGGAGCTTTGCAAATACCTGTGAGTATGCCAGCTTCTCTAGAAATGGTACTGGGGGGGATCATTGTAAATATGTACATCACCCAAATTCTAATTTGAATGCGGGGACTATGGGGATAAAATCATTAGAAGTATGCAGATCAGCCAATTTCTAATTTGAATTTACCATCAGATTTGAATCTCTTTGATTTCAAGATTCAGTTCTATTGTATTGAAGTATGTGTACATATGTGCAAAAGTCTTCTGGATCTTTGAATTGAACTGAAGGCATCTGATTTTATTCAGCACATTAAGTGAAGTTGACACTTTAACACTTAATTCATTTGAAAGGAGAGGATCAATCAAACTGAAACCTGAATCAATCCTATAGATCCCTAGAAAACTGTCAGGTTTGCTGTTAATGCATGGCTTTGGAATTACCATTAGTGGATATTACTCCAGAGAAGGAAACCCTCTAGACAACGTAAGGTTCAATTAGCAAAAAGCGCTGTGCACTTAACAGAGAGGAGAGAATGGACTATGCAAGAAGATTCCTCCCTACCCCCAAGTTTGAAAGATTCCAAGATCACAGTCACTATTAAATGATAGCAAAAGAAAGTGTTTTATTGGATGATACCTTATCTGCTGATTTGCAAAGGAGGGTCTGACATTAATGTGCAGTGGGGGCTGTTCCCAGGCAAGGCTTATTTGCTATGGAACTTTCCAATGGATCCCTGATCCCATATATTGAAATAAATTTTATTGGTGACTGCAGACCATGCTGTTTGCTTTGTATCAGTGATTACCAGTCGAATATAGGCTGTTTATGCATGATCCTATATTATCATTCAACTATCTCTGTATAATATTGGACAATTATATGTTGTACCGAAATCCTTGCACAAAAATTAGCCCAAAGTAAAGTGTTTATTGTCT
Organism: Bothrops alternatus; assembly: GCA_034064705.1. Taxonomy (NCBI): domain Eukaryota; kingdom Metazoa; phylum Chordata; class Lepidosauria; order Squamata; family Viperidae; genus Bothrops; species Bothrops alternatus. The sequence continues at coordinate 4,923,893 of JARGCV010000027.1, forward strand.
TTTTCTTTTCAAATTAATCTTATTTTCTATTCTTTGTAGGGAGTGGTAGAATTCTCTCTCTGCCTATTATTTGCCAAATTAGTCAGCTACACTTTTCTTTTCTGGCTTCCACTATATATCACTAATGTCGGTAAGTGTCCTAGTTTAAAGAATTATGAAAGGCTGGTCATATAAAATATTACCACAAATCATATTTGAGAGAGAGTTCAGTATGGTTAAACTTTTTCCAGATATGCTATTAAAAATTCAGTCACACATTTACTCAACTGAGTCCTTTGGGAGTGGTGGTTTTTTAAAAAAAAAAAAAGTAAATAAAGCATAATAACAGGCAAACATTTCTCAGATTTTGATTTAATAGATATGATGAATTAAGTTATTTTTGTAAGTTAAACAAAAAACCTGATTATATCCAATTACATAAAGTACTGTTTGCTAAAGATGTGCATGTTCTATAACAATTTTACCAGCTAAATATCTGCTCATAACAATTGCTGATTGGAGTAAGGAAAGACAGAGAGATACAAGAAACTGTGTGTGACAAAAATTAGGACATATGTTTCCCAGCCAGTCTCGCAATCCCTTGCTCTGCCCCCCACCCAGCAACAGCCATTTACCTGCCAGATAGAAAAGGATGGAAAGGGGGAAGGAAGGAGGGAGATGCCCATGCCATCTCCTTGCACGCTACCCCATTCATGTGCCTTACCAAACATGTGCCACACCCACGTGTCTTCCCAAACATATGCAGCATCTCTTGGGTCTCTTTACATATCTTCACAAACCATGCCATACCCTCCCATGCACTGTCTCAACCCTCGCCACACTCCTGTGCACCATTACAACCAGCAGAGCACCTCTCACATACCCCTGCAACCCTCATACATTCTTCTTTATCCACACTTCTCCTACATCCCTCTAAAGCCACCCCTTATACATATTCCTGACTTGCATCCCATCACGCGCTCTCCCACACCCAGCAGCAGCCATTTAGCAGCTTGCTGGCCTTGGATTTATGACTTCCTGCTGGCTTTCAGAAGGAAGGAAGGAAGGAAGGAAGGAAGGAAGGAAGGAAGGAAGGAAGGAAGGAAGGAAGGAAGGAAGGAAGGAAGGAAGGATGTTCCCTGCCAGTTCCCACAAGGAATTCAATGTGGAACCTGGCAAGAAGTCGAAAGTCATTCCCACTGCTTTTTTTGCCCACCAATGGTCATTCTGTTTCTCTGTTTAGGTGAGGAGATATCTCTGAAATGATGACCAAATGGAGCATGAGTTGTCTAGTACCTTATTGTAATTCATTTGCATTTTGTAAAAATTATGAGAAACTAATCCTAGGAAAGGGGTAGACAATCCAAAACACTCAAAGAGCCACTTGGACCCGTTTCCTACCGAAAACAAAACACCGGGAGCCGCAAAACCCTTTTGATATCTAAAATGAAGATAATACTGCATATATCCTTTTTTACCTTTATTATAGGTATGTGTGTGTCTGTGTTTGTGTGTGTCTCTCTCTCTCTCTCTCTCTCTGTGTGTGTGTGTGTGTGTATGTATATATATATACACACACACACAGGTAAAAAGGGATATATGCAGTGTTGCCTTCATTTTAGATGTCAAAAAGGGTCTCTCTCTGTCTGTCTCTCTCTCCCTCCCTCTCTCTCTATCTGCCAGCCCTCTTCCCCCACTCTTTCTTTCTCTCTCTTTTCTCTCTCTCTCTCTCTCCCTCCCTCCCTCTCTCTCTCTCTCTCTCTCTCTCTTTCTCTCCCCCCCTCTCCTATCTGCTGCTCACCTGGCAAGCTGGCTTCAAGCTGTTCTCCAACAAGCTCAGGGGTAGGCAACCTCGGCTCTTTTATGACTCATGGACTTCAACTCCCAGAATTCCTGAGCCAGCATAGCTGGGCTGGCTAGCTCTCTCCTGCCCTTTCTGCTTCCTGCTTCCTGCAGAGATGCAGCAAAAGGAGGAGCTCCGCCCAATAAGCTTTTCAGCTCCTCGGAGAACACTGAGTGCACTCTCTTTTACACACACACCAAAAAAAAACACAAACACACATACAGAGAGAGAGAGAGACAGAGAAAGAAGCAGGGAAGCGCAAGTGCCTCTCTCTGTCTCTGTCTCTCTCTGCAAATGGCAGAGGAAACTGGGAGCCACAGGGGAAGGCTCAAAGAGCCGCATGCGGCTCCAGAGCCACAGGTTGCCGACCTGTGTCCTAGGAAGAAGAAACTTCATTTTTTAACATTTTTGTAACAGATAGTAAAACATGCAATCCATTATTTGTACTTCATATTGAAATATAGTAGACCAATCCTTTATTAAGGGAAGAAGAAATACATTTTTTTAAATAAATTCTATCTCAGAGGCGTTTTTCCTTTCATATAGCTTAATATGAGATATATGAGATGACATGTGATTCCTCTACTTTAACACTAGATATGTGACACAAGACAAGGGGAGCAGAAAAATTCGGTATGATTCCAAATGATCCAATGATTTGTTTCTCCATATTAGTAATTTAGACAAGCTAGACCTGCTCAAACAGTTGTCTCGGAAAATATTATGGCACTTGAAAATATTTAAACTGTTACTGACATATTTTTATTTTTCATTGGTAGAGCACCTTGATGCCAAAAGGGCAGGTGATCTTTCTACCCTATTTGATGTTGGAGGAATTTTTGGTGAGTGTGCAACTATGACCTGTTTATTACCTTTGAAACCTACACATACATGAGTCTTTTGTTTTTTTTTTAAATCAAATTCTGAAACATTAGAGACAAGAAATACTTTGAAACAGGGAGTAGGTGCTGATAATTAAAGTTTGGTTGGTGACTTGAGAAGATATTGGAGGGTGTCTTTAATGGAGTTATCAGACCTGCCTCAACTTGAACCTTTAGGTAAGAATGATCCTTTCTCATTTGATGAGAAAGGTATAGTTTACGAAAGGTCAAGTGAAATACAATAAAGCAAAGCCAGAACTGAAATTCGCATGCCAAATCCCCAAGTGTAACTTTCCCTCCTTAGGCACTGTTGTTGCCCCCCATTGTCCAATCAATTTCAAAGATGTTTTTGAAAGGGTCACTCTGGGTGTAAGCTGGCTTGCAGCTGCATTCTTCTCACAAATCGTGGGGCGATTTTGAAACGCCATCTCGGAGAGGCGCACTTTCCCCCAAGCATCCTCCCTCCCTTCCACCCTCTCTCCAGGATCCACAATAGAGTGGTAATGAGTGAGCGATAGCAGAGTGCAGGCATGAGGTGGCAGTTCTGACAGAAGCTTTGGATGAGAGTGGTGGTTTTGATATTTAATAACAGTTTGTACGGGGCAGAAAAGTAGGAGTTACTGGGATGCATTCTTAGAAGTGCGAGTGAGCTATTTCCATTTTGTAAGGGTTGGCAGTGAAGGATTTTTTTTTAATTTTTTCCACATCTGCAGCAGCTTGGTGTGAAGTGGTATTTTTGCTCAGTATTGCTACGTGGCAGTAGAAAAAATGAAGTGGGTGATTGGGGTGGAATTGGAGTGGATGACAAAAACAGATAAATGTTCAACAATGTTGTCAGTTGAAGAGTAAATAGAGGAGAAGATTTATCACTGCAGAATTAAAGATAATAATGCTTAGCTTTGTGGATGAGCTACTGTACATATGAAGGGCACTTCCTAAAGTGATCAAGGAAAATATTACTTTTATAGTGTTATTTTGCACAGTTTTGAATGTGCAAAGAACATTGTTACATTTTGCACCTCTCTCTCTTTTTTATACAGGTGGAATTTTAGCAGGTGTAATATCAGACCGATTCAAAAAAAGGGCTACAACTTGTGGCATGATGCTGTTGATAGCTGGACCCACTGTAAGTTCTGAGTTGATGGGTGACGATGATGATTATGAAAGTGTTGAAGACTTTTTGAGTTATAATATATAAACAAAAGCAGGCTTAATGAAATAGAATTGCATTTTTGTACCCTACTGTTGTGGATATCTAAGTATTTTTCTTTCTCTAGAACAAACTATACCCACTTCTTCAATTTTGAATAATGACAAATGAAAATAGAATTCCAAAATGAGAAATAATGCTAAATTTGTAGTTGACATCTAGCCAAGAGAGCTTGACTTACTACAGAATGATTCGAACTAACTCTGCTATTTGTATTTATCCTAGCTGTATATATTTTCTGCGATCAGTAAAATGGGATTAGAGGCCACAATAAGTAAGTTTTATGCTTTATTCTTCCTTCCCCCTCCTCGCTTTGTTTGGATTGTTTAAATATAAATCCACTCCAATTCTTACTTAACTCTGGAATTTTTATGGTGAAAACTAACAGTCTGGGTTACACTGAGATAATTTCTGTTCAAACCAGATAATTTATTGTGAATGAAAGATTCAGAAAACAAATAACTTTCAAGTGATGTGTTTCAATGAAAATATCCTCAATATGGTGCCCTCTAGATATTTTCTGGATTACAATTGGAAAGCATAAGATTGGGGAAGGAAGGTTGTCATACTCCAGGTGACAGGCAATTCTCCCTAGAGAAAAAAGAAGAGATGTGACATGCTTAATAATAAGAATAATAAGGAGCATTAATAATTATTGCCAATTATTAATAAGAACGAGAATTATTATTAATAATAAAATATTAATAATCAATACTAAGAATAATAATTATTAATAATAAGAGATGTGGCATGCTTAAGAGTAGATGGGAAAGGCCATTTAGCCATTGGGTCCAACTGCCAACTCGGTGCAAGAAACCAGGTAAAGCATCTAAGAGAAATGGTTAACACATTCAGTCATGAGGACTCTACCAAAACCCATTAATTGGTCGAATTGCTGTTACTGATAAAAAGGATTTTCTTAACGTTCCACCATAATGTACTTTCCTGCAAATTCTATAATTTCATGTAATGCTCTTAAAAACTAGAGAGACAAGATCTTGATGTTCTAAGTGAAACCACTTCAAGTTATGTCATCCATCCCTCTCTACATCTTCTTTCTTTTTCGCTGACTTTCTTAAAGGATGAAGTCATCAAGCTGTGTATCTGAAAATGTTAGCAGTTTTGTGGGGAAGATTGAGATATTAATTTTATATCTAGTGAATACAGCTTTAAAACTGTAATTCATAATTATATTATTTTTTCACTTCTTTTCTGTTTTCCTTATCCACTCATAAGAGTTAGCGTAATTCATGAATCTCTGTTTCCCAGATCAGTAATAATCATAGCAACAGCAATGATCTGGGCCATAACTTGTTTTCTTTCTTGTCAGATCATATTTTGCAACAACTAAGGGAAGACAATCAGATCGGACAAACTGATAAAATAAAATAGTTTACACAGCTCCTATTTTCATAAAGGAATTATTCTGCCCAGACAGAACAACTTGCTTCTATGTTCAATCTAAGGCAGATAGACAACTCAATAGAAATAATTATAAAACAGATAACTGTTTATTCAGAGTAAATACCTGCTTTTATGATGTTACTTCTGTATATTACATCTCTCTGTTCAGTTCCATAGGTAAATTGATAATGGATTTTCCCCTCTTCTTCTGCATAAGCATCACATGTTGGCATAAGCATAAGATCTCCAAACCATGTGGCTAGGGGCCATGAGGCTGGATGAACAAAGGCATTCCCATGTGGCTTGTGTTCAGGAAGTCTCCCAATGCCCTTTAGAAATTCCTCCCACTGACCCATCACAAAACCAGCATTTAACCCAATAACTGCCAGATATTCTAACATACTGATTCATGCTCTCTAGTTAGGGTTACATAGAGCTATACGAGGTTACATAGAGCTACATGATTCAGAACAGGAATTCTGCTAATTAACAGAACACTGGCCACAAGCATTTATCAAGTATTATAGCCCACCCCAGCTGAAACCATCACCAAATCACTGTCATTTCTTGCTCTCTTCTTCCCCCCCCCTCTTCCTTCCCCAATGCTCAACTTACTGTCTAAGAACATTGGAACAGAAGCTTGGATTGCATAGAATACGGGTGTCAAACTCGCCATGTCACGTGACGTGTCGCGATCTATCTCGATTCCTTTTGCATTGCCGGCAATGGGGTGGGTGCAGCTTCGGTATGATGAAACTGGCCCGCGGACTGGCAGTTTGACACCCCTGGCATAGATGGTAAAAAGAAAAGAAATAGCCTTCTTCTTCAATAAAATGTTTCTCATTTCCCTAGCTTAGTAATAAGAAAAAACAATGCCGATTCTTTTTAGCTACAGCCATTGCTACAGTGGATAGTAATGTATAAGTAAACCATATAATGTTTATATTTATCAGTTGTTTAATTGGCCATGGCAATTAACTATTGCTTATTAAGTACTGATTATTGAGATATTTAGGTCTAGCAGCTAAGGTGCTGGGTTAGACAAACAAGACAGTGAATTTTAATCTTCCCTTAAGCAGGAAAGACAGCTGGGTGATTTTGAGTCAGTCACTCTCTCTTAATTTCAAAGGTTGTTGTTGTGGGGAAGTCAAGAGTTCCTTGTCACCTTGAGTTACTTATAAAGTAATAAAGGGAGGATAAAAACCTAATAAATAAATCAAGTGCAAGTGCAGGTCACTATGTGCTGTGTTATAAACAGCTGGTTAATGACCACAATAAAGTTTTTCTTTTCATTACTATAAATAACATGAGCACCATTGACCTTAGTAATACTTCCTTTAGAAAGCAGTATTTTAAAAGATTACACCACGTGTCTCCTTTATGTGCTTGAAGAGGCACACCTATTGTAAAGGTGCATAGTTCCAAATGAATGAGAACTTGAATTTAGCAGAGTTTTCTCATATGTTTTTCCTTGGGCCTATTCCTTTCAATAACAAACTAGTATATGAACCTTCCAATGTTTGATAAAAATTAAATAACAGGTCTTGCATCTGCTGACTGTTGATGATATTAAATACATATTAACTTCAATTTTTAAATTTAAGTTATGCTGCTCATCTGTGGAGCTCTTGTAAATGGTCCATATGCATTGATCACAACAGCTGTCTCTGCTGACCTGGTGAGTCCTTTTCTGTTCTATATGGAGCATATTATTTGCCACAGTATTTTCATTGTATCAGTTCTAATACGTATATATAAAAATTCAGAACACAAATTCTAGAGGAGGAGGAAAATATATTGTGCATTGGTGATATTCAGTGGCAATATTATAATTGCATTTTTTCAGTGTTACATCAGATAATATGAGGAAGATTTACAATATAAATAAGATGAAGATTATCACTATCTCTATTCTTTAAGTATTTCTATCTGAATATTTTGTTCTTAAAGGGTACCCATAAAAGCCTTCATGGAAACGCAAAAGCACTCTCAACTGTCACAGCCATCATTGACGGAACAGGCTCCATAGGTATGGTATCATCCTCAAGAACAAAAGGCTGAAAAGTTTGATAGGAAACTCTTGACCAGTCTTTCCCAGTCTGGTCCTCTCCAAATTTTGAGAATGTTCAACCAGTGTGAGAATTAGTTTTTAAAAAGGTCGCAATCAGGATGTGCCCTGTGCCTATGTGTATCACTTAAACAGTAGAAGCATATAAATCATCATGCTTTTTCAATGGTGACTGTGAGTTCTAGTTCCACTTGAGACGCAAAGCCAGGGGTCAGTCACTCTCTCCAACCCTAGGAAGAAGGTAGTGGCAATCCATTTCCAAAAATGTTGTCAATATAATTTTATGTTTGTTTAATTGCCAGGAATCAAAACTGACTTGAAGGTACACACACACACACACACACACACAGAGAGAGAGAGAGAGAGAGAGAGAGAGAGAGAGAGAGAGAGAGAGAGAGAGAGAGAGAGAGAGAGAGAGAGAGAGAGAAAGAGAAAGAGAGAGCAGTGCAGTGCAGTGCAGTGCAGTGCAGTGCAGTGCAGTGGTAGGATCCTTATGCAAATATATTAGTTACATTGAAATTTCAATAAAAAGTTGGTAGGTTTGACAAGACCCCGAACTGTGAATCTTGAAAACGATCCTCTGCCAGCACTCCTATAACCCAGTGAAGTGAATGTCACAAGAAGACTAGTTTGCCATCAGCCTGGGATTCCGCTGATGGTTTGCACATGGAAATGGGTGAGGGTGATAGGAAGAAAAATGGGCTGGATGTATTGTCATTCAGAACAGCTTGCAAAGCCATCCAGTTGTGAGTTTTCAAGATCATTCTGAAGTATTAGATGCCTCAGGTCCCACCCTGTGTGTGCTTGAATGTGTGTGCATGGTATTTTAGGTGCAGCGTTGGGACCATTGTTAGCTGGTCTTCTTTCTTCATCTGGTTGGAACAATGTCTTTTACATGCTGATGATAGCAGATGCCTGTGCCTTACTGGTAAGTCGTACTGTACTGTTGTGCTGCTCCCTTATTTGCTGAAATGTGGTATAATCAATTGTTACATTGCTTCTGTAAAAGCTTGAACTTCCACAGTGTGATAATTCACCCAAAGGGGCATTTGGATACATACTGGGCTAATTGTATCTCAATTTCTATGCAATATCTGCTTGTTAAAATATTTTAACTGGAAGCATAGTGTACATTTATTTAAATAAGTTTCACCAGTAGATGTCATAGTTTGTATGTTAGCTAACAGTAACATTAATGAACATATCATTTTAAAAAGGATATTTAAAAATCTGCCCCTCAAACTGCATCACAGAGATTATTCCTGCAACCCTGCAATTCCTGCAACTAAAATATAAGAGACAGATTGGTGTAGTGGTTAAAGTGCAGGCTAGAAACCAGGAGGCCATGAATTTTAGGCCCACCTTAGGCCCAAAACCAGCTGAGTGACCTTGGGTTAATCACTCTTTCTCAGCCCTCGGAAGCAGACAAGGGCAAACAAATTTTGAAAAACTTGCCAAGAAAACCACAGAGACTAATCCGGTCAATTTCCAGGAGTCAAAAACTGGCTTGAAGGCACACACAACAACAACTAAAACAATAATGTAAAATTCTTCCTTATAGCCTGAAATAAATTTCCACAAGGGAGAGCTATTTGCATAAGCTATGACAGCTGCAAGACCACATATGATAAAGATCCACAATTACATGTAGTGATCTTATGCTGCTGCATTGTTAGACCCTAGTTTTATTCTTACTGGATTTACTGAAATAAGTCTGAAGTTTGTTCTAAAGTTCTCCATTTTGATCAGAAGGAGATAATCCTGAAATGTCATATATCAGCAAGTTATTAGGAATCATCTAAAAGTTCAGTACTGAAATTTAAATTTATTTAAATTTAAGATTTATAAAATCTTGCCAGTTAGGTCATGTGAAATCTTATGCTAAAAATGGAAATCTGACATTAAAGTGTAATATGCTACTTCCTTCCATTTCTTCATTGCTATTATTTTGCATTAAATCTTGCTAAGTTCCCAAGATTTGTTTTCTGAATGTGCTGCCACTTCCTTTCGGTTTCTCACACACCCAGGTGGTCAAATGCCTTTCTTTAATGATTGGAATGAAGAATTCGCGACAAGAGTCTTCTCTGTTCCGTTAACATTCAGAAAATCACTATTTAGATGAAGAATTGATGTCATTAATTTGGGGGGGGTTGTTTCTTATTGTTCTTGACATTTTACAGTTAATTATTTTTAAAATATTTTTACAGTTTTTACTTCGCCTTATACGAAAGGAACTTCGATGTAGTCTTGACCAGACCTTGTAAGTTTCTGCATGGTTAAAAAAAAAAAAAATCTGGCCTGCTTAACATTAATTTTTGATTGTGTATCTTTTCATAGAGTATTGTTACCACTTTTTCCCTTTTTGTTATTTGGAATTCTGCTTCTCAATCAGAACAGCCTGCGACGTATCTTCAGCGGAGGCCTTATACTGGGTGCACTGCTGAGAATTGTATTCAGCCACAAATTTCTCACCTCTTTTACAAAAAGAAGTGTAAAAATGATATACGTTTTAAAAAAGTAGTTGCTACAGTTCTCCTGTAAATAGGTTCAATTTTTTCTTTCATTTCCTTTTTTATTTTTAATTGTTTTAACTATCAAGGTATCCATATTTGTTTTAAATTTCTGGAGCTGTGATTTAAATATCTTTTAAATTCTATTGCTGCTTTTAACTCAGTAATAGCTAAGTATATAGGTAGAATAACAGCTCTCTATTTTGTGTGCTCTTTTGTTTAAGAAAAGGTAATTGTAGCCCTACTGTATATAGCAGGGGTCCCCATGGACCAGTACTGCGCCGTGGCATGCCAGCAACTGGGCAACATAAACAAGCAAAGCCCCATCCACGAGATGCAGGCAGCACACAAAATCACGCCCCCTCCGGTCCGTGGAAAACCTCTCTCCACGGAACTGGTCCTTGGTGCCCAAAAGGTTGGGGACTTCTGGTATATAGTACAAGGTGCAAAGCTCCGGACACTAGTCCTCAATTTACGATCACAATGTAGCCAAAAAATTTCCATTGCTAAGCAAAGCAGTTGTTCAATGAGTTTTGCCCCATTTTATGACCTTTTTTCCCCACAATTGTTAAGCAAATCACTGCAGTTATTAAGTGAATCATGTGGTCATTAAGTGAATCTGATGTCCTTCATTGACTTTGGTCGTTTGGGAAGGGAAGGATCTAGGACAACTCATCACGGCCATCTCGCCGTGGCCCACCTGTTGGGGGAACAACTCACCAATCCATGCAGGATGACTCATCGCAAGAAATGTTGTCCTCCATTGCTTCTTCTACATTATTTTCATTTTGGTCAATGGAAATAATATTAAAGAAATTGCGGCAGATAACATTTATCACACTGAGTTATCCCATGTGGAACTGTCCTGAGGCAGGTTGTTCTGCAGCAAGATGGCCATGCCAGGTTGGGCGTGGTGAGATGGCTGCAGCAAGTTGGCTGCGACAAGTTGTCCCATTCCAAGTTGGGAGGTACAAATGGTGATCATATGACCCCAGGACAATGTAACTGTCATAAATGCATGCCAGTTGCCAAGCATCTGAATTTTGATCATGTGACCATGGTCGTAAGTGTAAAACAAAATGGTTATGTCACTTTTTTCAGTGCTGTGATAACTTCAAGTAGTCACTAAATGAATGGCTGTAAATTGAGGACTACCTGTATATCTTCTCACAGTCACTCATGCCCTTATCACCTCGAGGCTCGACTACTGCAATGCTCTCTACATGGGGCTACCTTTGAAGAACGTTCGGAGACTTCAGGTAATGCAGAATGCAGCCGCGCGAGCAGTGTTGGGCCTGCCCAGAAATGCCCACATTTCGGCATCACTCCGCAAGCTGCATTGGCTGCCAATTGGTCTCCGAACGCAATTCAAAGTGTTGGTTATGACCTATAAAGCCCTACATGGCATCGGACCAGGTTACTTACGGGACCGTCTGCTGCCTCATGAAACCCAGCTACCGGTTAGGGCCCACAGGGTCGGCCTTCTCCAGGTCCCGTCAGCCAGACAGTGTCGCCTGGCGGGGCCTAGGGGAAGAGCCTTCTCTGTTGCGGCCCCGGCCCTCTGGAATCAACTCCCCCCCGGAGATCCGTGTTGCCCCCACCCTCTCCGCCTTTCGTAAACTGCTCAAGACACATCTTTGCCGACAGGCCTGGGGCAGTTAACATCTTGCCCCTAGCCAGTGTATGTTTGTGTGCATGTTTGTTGGATGATTGGTTTTTTTTAATTCAGGGGTTCTTTTTTATATGTATTTTAATGTTGATTTCTATTATGCTGTGAGCCGCCCTGAGTTCCCGGAATAGGGCGGCATAGAAATCCAATAAAATAAAATAATAAATAAATAAATCTGTTCCTATGTAGTGGTCACCCAGATTTTAAAGCCCTGATATGAGAAACCTAAACATCTATACATCCTTCTTTATATACATATATAAATTTAATTTATAAGATTTCTTGTTTTTCACTTTCTAATGTTTCCATTCTTTTGTAGGTTTAAGGAACACTAACTTTTAGACAAGAGATTTATTTAAAACAATTGTTTTTGAAGAGGTTGATCCAGAAATCCTACTTGATCCTTCTGAGAGGAAAGCTGCTATATAAAAGTCACATTGCACATCTTTCTTTGAATTGCTGATATCCCTGGAAATAATATTTGCATGCAAATTGCATTTCCTGAAAAGCTTATACAGTTATTTTTAGACATCAGAATTTTGACTCTTTTGCGCCTCCCCTCTTAATTTTGCACATTAGCATCGGGAATGTAACAATATGAAACAAAGGATTTTTTGCTAGCTATTCTACATAGCAGAACTGAGCCAAAGAAAAGTGTGCCTTTATCCTCACTTTGTCAAAATATTATACTACATGATTGCTTTTATGTTTTGAGAGAATATACAGATTGAAGACAAAAAGCGAGGGGAATAAATTAACTCTGGATACTTTTTTGTAATGTGGTAAAAATGAGCAAAATGTGGACTCAGATGTCTGTCCTGTTATGTCGTGGTTACTTTTTGTTAAAAAAAAAAGACTGTTGAATATACAATAATTCCTGTTCAAAATATTCAGCTTTTTCTATTGTCCAATGTTACTAATATCTCTCGTTGTACAATTAAATATTGAACTTGAATATTTTTATAGCTGATTACTAAATTAGAAGCAAGTAACTTGTACTAACAGAACTTTCAAGGCATTTCAGAATGATAATATCTGTTAGGCTGCTTGATTTTTGAAACTGATCGAAATGGAAATGGATTTGAAAGTAATATGCAATAGTTACTGCAGCTGTTGTATTTTATTCCCTCCCATAGGTATTTTTAATTTGGGGAAAACATTATAAAGTAAAGACATAAACGCTGAACCGATTTACTAGTTGATATTGTTGACATCCAAATTTGATATGTGTGGGAGATTTATTTGGATGGCCTCTGCAATAGACTTGCTGGGACTTTCCCTCTCATTTTATGCATTTATGCAGAACTGGCCCCAGCATCCAGTTTGAATGGTGTAAAACTCATACCTTCGTGACAATACATTTGCAAGAATCCTTCATATATATTTGTCTGTGAAACCTTAGAAGTGCCCTGAATGCATTTGACTGATTTGATTCTTGTTTGTTAGTGCGTTTTGAAAAGGACAGAACAGTATGCAATTATTAAATTACTTATTTACTTACTTGTGTCCTTTAACTGTTTAATGCCAGTTAATCTATTTCACAGACCAACATATTTAATCCACTGGGTTTCTTCACAATGGAGCTCTTTACAATGCAGGAGAAGAGAACAAAGAGCAACAAGGTGGATGAACTCAATTACAACAGTGATGAATGCATCATTGGAGAACATGAAAGGCCAGATTGGGAACAGATCATCTTACAGAAAGCCAAACTATGTGGTTGCTAAGAGACAATACCTACTTGATGTCATATAATGAAAAGATCAAATTGATAGAAAACCTGAAGACTAGAATAGTTAGAGTACTAGGAAAAATGGACCTGAGATTATACAATTTTCCTCTCCTGATTACTGTGGCCTTTCCTTCTGAGTAAATGCGGCTGCCACTACTAACCCCAAATCTGAAATAGATGGTGCAGCTGATTCCCCAGGAAGAAAACACACATTTATTTACATGTGTCTTATCCAATCATTTTATTAAAATGGGGGATAGGGATGGAATTGGGAAGTCGGGATTCTTTTCCCTCCATATATTCATTTACATTGAGAAGGAAATATTTCCCATCAGCTCTGTCACGGGGTTCTTGTGGGTTTTCAGGATTTGATCAAAACTCAGTATAAAATAATTTCAGATTTTTTTCAACTTTATTAAGCAGATGGCAGCTATTCATCTGTTTTGATTTCACATCCAAGCCTTGCAAGATAATTTACAGTCATATCAGCTAAGATGATTTTCACTCTCTACCTTTTCCCCAGCTGTTCAGGAGCTTAAAAAATGATTTTTCTTTTACTCCTGAGTATCATGTAGCATAAATGTTTTCTAGCTGGACATGTATACACTACAAAATGGAGTTTATATGTAGGCATTCCTTTATTTCTATGCCCTACATCCATGGTGGCGAGCCTATGGCACGCGTGCCACAGGTGGCACACAGAGCCATCTCTGTGGGCACGCGCACCATCGCCCAAGTCCTAGGTCTTCAGCTGGGTTTTATAAAATCTTTTCACTTTAGGCCTCCGCCACCATGTGGGACAAAAAAAAAGATTCAATCAATCGATTTCAACTTCTTGCGGGGGGGGGGAGATCTCGCAAAGTTGGAATTGATTGATTAAACCTTTTAGTCCCACCCAGTCTGCCATTACCACTGCAGCCATGCCCACCCAATGGGCCCCGCCCACCCAATAGGCCACACCCACCCAATGGGCCACACCCACCCGGCACCCGATGATACATAAGTGGGTTTTGGGTTGCAGTTTGGGCACTCGGTCTCTAAAAGGTTCGCCATCACTGCCCTACATATTTCCTTATTTGAGATTAAGGAAGTGCCTATAGATACTGGTTGTAATTTTCCTCTGAGTCAGGCTGACAGCTGGCATTCCTCAGGCTGGTAACCTTTGATCTTCTGCATTCTTTACTCCACTAGAAGTATTTGTATTGGGTAGATGAATCTCATAGCATATCCATCTTTTTATCTTCAGCAATCTTTGAGCAATTCTTCAACTAACAAGCCTTCAAACACTGTCCAATTTAACTCAGGTTTGTCAGCCTATACATTCTTCCTGACTTAAACCACAAATCAAAAGACAGAGTAATCTAAGTCCATCTTAATTGCCATTACAGATCTCCATTAAGTTGTGCCAAGTTTCTTTTCAGAAGTCTTCTCTCAGAGTTCCTCTATACTTTAAGACTCCACCTTTAATGCATCTGTGGTCTGTCCTCCTCACTTCCAAGAAGGGTTGGTATGAGAAACTAAACTGCTCTACTCCCAACTTCTTATAAGAAACATTAGTATAAAACATTTGTTTGGATTTCTGCATGAAAATAGGAAAAATGAACAAAAAGACAAGGCTGAACAAAGGGAAGGATACTCACAGGAGGGTCCTCGATAAAAGCCAAGAGGCAAAATAATTAAAAGAATTTGTTCTCTTTGCAAAAATGGGAATGCTACTAGGAAACATGGAAGACAATTGCTCCTGCAGTGATCATGATTGCCACCAGATGGTAGTACAGATCAAACAGAGATTACATTTAAAAATTGCTTAAGAAAAGAACTTAAAAGTTAATAAGCCAAGTCTTTCCAAGTTGGAATATGTCTACCCAAAAGACTGTGATCTTCATCTCCTCAGATGTTCTTAAATCAAGAGGATTCAAGTGCTTTTATTTAATGGAAAGATTAAGTGTGTAAGAGTTCCCCAGTTCTCCCTCTGGAAACTGACTATTGTGTTTCAGTTGAAAAGAAACAGCAGGATCCAGGAAAAAGTAATGAATAAGGCAAAATTGAAGAAGAGCTGAACATTGAAGCAGAGTAGACTAGTTAAAGAAATACTGAAGAAAGAAGCATATAGAGAAAAGGAAATTGGGAAAAGAATAATTGTGAGAGATTGGTGTATACTTGACACAACAGGTGATTCTATGCTTTGACACATTTGAGTTTCCTGGAATCATTGTTCAAATAATCCATGTTCCTTCTTTCATCTCTCTAAAGTGGAAAGTATGTTTGCATCTCCATTCCTTTTGCTCTTTATTTTTCTGTTTACTGTTTACTTGTTCCTGAAGCTTGTGGCCTTTGTACAAACTTGAGTAACACAGTGAGTTTAAGCATTTAATATGCTCTGCCAAAGGGTCCAGCCGCTTTCAAACACTTCAAAGGCATAGCACTTTAAAGAGCAAGAATGCAATAAATCATCACCAGAAGTATGCAATAGCATCTTAATATATTTTCTGGTTGACATATGACTGTTCAGTAAAAGAAAATAAATTGAAGATAGCAAAGAGAAACAAAAGGCTCAAGGGCAAAATAAAAAGATAGGGATCAATCTGCATTGAAAAGAAAGTTGTGTATTAGGTAAGAAAAATAATGTAATATTTTACAGCTCACTCTTCCTTGCGAAGCGGAGAGGCAGCTGCTTTTACTTAAGCAGAGCTTTTTCAAATAAGGAATTAAAACAGGAAATAAAAAGGGAAAAGGGAACTTGGCAGGAACCTTGGGAAGAATACCTGCTGAGCACTGGTAAGTTTGTGGGGTTTCTTGTTTAATTACAAATTCACCTTTCCCCCCCTTTTTTTAGCAGCCAAATAAGGGTTTCTCCTTCCACCTTTCTTCTAAGTTTTGCCCTCAGCACAGGTTTGGAGGGGGTGGAGCTTTCTGCTGCAGCCCCCCTGCTGGCTAATCCCTGGTAGTTGGGAGCAAACAGCTCACTCTTCCTTGCGAAGCGGAGAGGCAGCTGCTTTTGCTTGGGCAGAGCTTTTCCAAATAAGGAGTTAAAACAGGAGGTGAAGGGGGAGAAGGAAGCTTGGCAGGAACCTTGGGAAGAATACCTGCTGAGCCCTGGTAAGTTTGTGGGGTTTCTTGTTTAAATTACAAATTCACCTTTTTTTAGCAGCCATCGTGCCCCTGACGGCGCGCGATAAAATCCTAAAACAAGTGGGAAAAAACCCAAAAAGTAAACTGAGACCGAAACAAAAATTTGAATAACCCAAAAAGGCTGTGGGTTTTTTTAAAAAAATAATTAGTATAATAATAATAGTAAACATATAATAACAAGAAATGGAGATAGATAGCCGGCAGACGGAGGGGAGCTTCCCAGTGTTTTGCATTGAGTGTCACATGTATGACTATCTGTCTGCTGGACAGAAGTCATGGGTGTGTGATGGTGCAATGAGCTCCTGGCTCTCAGGGAACAGGTTCTTTCCCTTGAAGCCAAGGTAGCAGACCTGGAGAAGCAGAGAGAGATAGTGAGGCAGGAGAAGATCTTCAGGGATGCAGCAGGAGCATCCCACTCCATGCTGAGCAGCTCTCCAGCTGCTTTGGAGAATGGAGATCTTGGGCAGGGAGGGCATCAATCTATGGAAGAGGAACAGGCTCCCTTAGTTGAGACCCCTTCCTTGGAGGATGTGCCCATATCCTCTTGCACCGAGGATACTTCTCCGCGGGTGATGGGAGGGGGGCTTCTTGTAGTGGGTGATTCGATTGTTAGAAATATAGAGAGACGGGTTTGTGATGGAAGCGTTGACCGCATGGTAAACTGCCTGCCGGGTGCAAAGGTTGCGGACATCACGAGGCATCTAGACAGGCTGACAGACAGTGCTGGGGTGGAGCCAACTGTTGTGGTACATGTCGGTACCAATGACATTGGGAAAGCTAAGCGGAAGGTCCTGGAAGCCAAATTTAGGTTGCTAGGTAGAAGATTAAAGTCCAGGACCACCAAGGTTGCATTCTCAGAAATGCTACCTGTTCCACGCGCAGGGCCAGCTAGACAGGCAGAGCTCAGGAGCTTCAATGCGTGGATGAGGCAGTGGTGCCAGGAGGAAGGATTTAGATTCATTAGGAACTGGGAAACATTTTGGGACAAGCCACACCTGTACAGAAGGGACGGGTTACACTTGAACCATAATGGAACCAGACTGTTGGCGATTAATATTAAAAAGGTTTCAGAGCAGCTTTTAAACTGATTCATAGGGGCAAGTTGACAGGAGCTGGGCAGCTTCTGGTTTGAGAAGGCGCACTGCCTAATATGGAGGGTGGAAGTTATGCACACATTGGTGAGTCAACAGGAAAACTAAATTGTAATAGTCAAGCAGAAGGACATGGTAGACCATCTACAAATTCTACAACCAAATTCTACAGTCAAAATCCACAGTCAAAGTTGAAAGTGCACCAGAAAATTACATATAAATGTCTGTACACAAATGCTAGAAGCATTCGAGCAAAAATAGGGGAATTGGAATGCTTGGTGAAGGAAAATAATATTGATATTATTGGCATAACAGAAACCTGGTGGACAGATGATAACCAATGCGACACAAGGATTCCAGGTTACAAATTGTATAGGATGGACAGGAGAGGGAGAAATGGTGGTGGCATGGCCTTGTACATAAATGAGGAGTTAGAATCTCATGAACTTGAAATTCAAGAAAATTCAAACTCACCCACAGAAACATTGTGGATAAAAATCCCAGGACAGGAAACTAATCTGACGTTAGGGATCTGCTATCGCCCTCCCAACCAAACTCCAGCGGCAGATTGCTATTTGGAAAATGAATTTAAGGAGGCCTCAAAAAGAAATAGGGTAGTCATAATGGGGGACTTCAACTATCCCCAAATAGATTGGGTAAATTCTTGTTCTACGCATGAAAGAGAGACAAGGTTCCTCGACATGTTAGCTGATTATTCCCTTGAGCAGATGGTCATGGAACCAACCAGGGGAAAGGGGATCATGGACTTGGTTCTAACTAACGCACAGGATTTGGTTCATAATGTCCTTGTAACCGAGCCCATAGGAACCAGTGATCACAACACAATAACCTTCAACTTAACCATGGATAGCAAATTGTCAGTGAAAACTAACACAGAGACCTTAAACTTTCACAGAAGGAATTTTGACAAAATGAGGAAAATAGTAAAGAAGAAACTAAAAAGAACAGTAAAAAAAAGTCAAATCCCTCCAAAATGCTTGGAAACTGTTTAAAAATACGTTGCAGCAGGCTCAAATAAAATGCATTCCTAAAAGAAGAAAGAGGACTGGAAAGTCCAAGAGGATACCAGTATGTCTTATGAATGAGGTAAAGGAGGTTATTGGAAAGAAGAAAAACTCATTTAAGAAATGGAAGGCTCTTCCTACTGAGGAGAACAGGAGGGATCACAAACTCTGGCAGACCAAATGCAAGGCGATAGTCATGAATGCCAAGAGAGACTTTGAGGAGCATATAGCCAAGAATATTAAAAATAATAACAAAACCTTTTTAAGTACATCAGAAACAGGAACCCAACCAGAAAATCAGTTGGGCCACTCGATGACAATGGTCAGAAGGGGATAATCAGAGAAGACAAGGAGATTGCTGAGAGGCTAAATGACTTCTTTGCCTCCGTTTTCACTGAGGAGGATAGAGAACATTTGCCTGCCACTGAATTAGTTTTCCCAGGGAGGGAAATAGAAGAATTAAACCTGATAGAGATAAACAAAGAAGATGTTCTTGCAGGCCTTTCTAAACTAAACGTCAACAAATCGCCAGGTCCAGATGGCATCCACCCTAGAATTCTCAAGGAACTCAAGTGTGAAATTGCTGAACTTCTAGCTAAAATATATAATCTTTCTCTAAGATCAGGCACTGTACCGGAGGATTGGAGGGAAGCAAATATAACCCCGATCTTCAAGAAAGGATCCAGAGGTGATCCAGGAAACTATAGACCTGTCAGTTTAACCTCAGTTCCAGGCAAACTGATGGAAGCCATTATTAAAGATAAAATTACAGGGCACATAGAAAAACAGGCATTGCTGAAAGAAAATCAACATGGTTTCTGCAAAGGCAAATCATGTCTTACTAACTTGTTAGAATTCTTTGAGGGTGTAAATAAATGCATAGATAAAGGGGCCCCAGTTGATATTGTATATCTTGACTTTCAAAAGGCTTTTGACAAAGTCCCTCACCAAAGGCTCCTAAAAAAGCTCTCCAGCCACGGAATTAGAGGACAGGTCTTGTCCTGGATGGGTAACTGGCTAAACTATAGGAAGCAAAGAGTGGCAATAAATGGACAAGTCTCTGGATGGAAAGAAGTGAGAAGTGGTGTACCCCAAGGTTCAGTTTTGGGACCTTTACTTTTTAATTTATTCATCAATGATCTGGATGTAGAAGTTAATAGTGAGGTAGCCAAGTTTGCTGATGACACTAAATTGTTCTGGGTTGTGAAAAGTGAAACTGATTGTCGGGAGCTCCAGAGGGATCTCTCGAAATTGTGTGAGTGGGCAACAAAGTGGCAAATGCATTTTAACCTAAACAAGTGCAAAGTTATGTACATCGGGGCAAAGAACCCCAATTATACTTACCAACTGATGGGGACCAAACTTTCTGAGACAACCCAAGAAAGGGATCTTGGGGTTTTGGTGGACAGCTCGATGAAGATGTCAACCCAATGCGCAGCAGCAGTAAAAAAAGCAAATTCCATGCTTGGCATGATTAGGAAGGGAATCGAAAATAAGTCAGCAAGTGTTGTATTGCCTCAGTACAAATCGATGGTAAGACCACACTTGGAATACTGTGTACAGTTCTGGTCACTGCACCTCAAGAAGGATATAATGGAACTGGAAAAGGTGCAAAAAAGGGCAACAAGAATGATCAAGGAAATGGAGCGCCTCCCTTATGAAACCAGATTGCAACGCCTTGGTCTCTTCAGCCTTGAAAGACGGCGTTTAAGGGGTGACTTGATCGAAGTGTATAAAATCATGCATGGGATAGAAAAGGTGGATAGAGAAAAATTCTTTTTCTCTATCACACAATACCAGGACAAGGGGGCACTCCCTAAAGCTCATAGCTAAGAAAGTGAGGACAAATAAAGGGAAATATTTCTTCACCCAGAGGGTCGTTGATTTATGGAATTCACTTCCAGAAGGGGTCGTGACAGTTGTCAGCCTTGACAGCTTCAAGGCAGGGTTAGATAGATTCATGGATGTCAAGTGTATCAGTGGTTATTAAAACAGATGTCCATGTGCCGCCTCTATGTTGGTTGAGGCAGGCAGGATTCCCTTCAGTACCATTTGTTGGGGGGTCAAGGGAAAGGGAGGGTTTTGCCTTCTCTTTCTGCTCAAGATCCCCATGTACATTTGGTGGGCCACTGTGTGACACAGAATGCTGGACTCGATGGGCTTTGGCCTGATTCAGCAAGGCTCTTCTTATGTTCTTATGTTCTTATGTCAAGGTTCATTGCAAGTTTTTATTTTTAAAATGAGTGAGTTGTTTCTAATCAGAATAGGATTAACTCAAATCAATTGAGCTATGTGCTGAAAAGTAAGGCCCAGCTCCAAATCTCTTCTGTGTTTGGGGTGAGTGATATGAGAATAGCTTATGAAGTTAGCGTAGAGATTAGATTTTTTGTAAAATTAGCGATTATCATCAAATCTACAATGAACATTAGGATTATAATGTAACTTCACTTATATTAACTGTTTAAGAACTTTCTGTATTCCTACCTTTACACCAGAGAGATTTTGAAGAAGCACTGGCATAACATTTGTTGTCTCCCAAGTCAGATCTTCCCAACCCCATTGTCTTCCAGATGTCAGGAGCAACAGGTATCAAGAATTCAATCCAGCCTGCATAGGAAAGATCCAGATCCTTTTCAAGAAAATCAATGTAATGATGCCTGCATTTACACTATATACTTTCTGTATTTATATACTTGTTAATTATAGGTTTGGGACAATGACATTGGACTTGGTCTTACCTCAGAGAACGAATCATCATTATTATCACCATGTTCTCTGTTTCTTCCACATGAAATAAAGCCTGGAAATTTCAACTTGCTACTGAAAAAAGATTTAGTGACCCAGTGGAATACTATTTTTAGTCTTATTTGATGGAAAAATGAATTGTTCTGCTCTGAATTGAAAAAAATAAGTAAATCCTGATTTATTGTGCAATTCTAATCTCGTCAGTAGATGCCATAATTTCAGTGATGCTTATTTCCCCTATATAGGTTTGCAGATTAAAGCCTTGCATAATAAGCCAGGGAAGGCACTCCAGATGTTGCTAAATTTATGTGATGTAAATTACAATTATCCACTCTGTTTGGATTTGCTTAGATTAATAGAAATGTCTGAGCTTCTTTATGACAACTGTTGTTGTGGTGATCATTATTTTTGCTTAAATGTGCTACCTGGATGTCATGAGTGATTGATTCATAAAAATTTAAAGCAAAAAAAAAATTACTAGGGACATTGTGCCATTATTGTGAATTATGGATTCCACCATTTTTATTACAATCCATAGTGTGATTCAAGGCAGTATGAAAAATGAAAAGAATATCAACACTGGAATTGTTTCCATCCCAGGAGTATTATTTATTCACTTGTAATCAATTTATTCATCCCTAAAAAATTACTGTGCAAACAAATTATATTGCAATACATTATTTAATGAATAGCAGGCCACTTTCAGTGAAAGCTAGGTGAACATTCTTATATCAAACTTGGATCTTTCCAGATGTGTTAGAACTATAACATGCTGGCTGAGATTTGTAGTCTCAATGAATCTTGAAATCATTTGGTGATGATATATTGGTCTATTCAACCAAACTGAGTTCTGAAAATAAATTGTTCTATTTCTTTTAATTCTTTAATGTCAGCCTTGTGGGAATATTCTGCTCCATCAAAAATTAGAAACATTATCCCATAGATCGCCCTACAGCTGAACAGTTTATATTCCACTATAATTTAGTATATAGGTCTTTGGTTCTTCGGGTTTTCTCCCACGTAGAATTTGAAGTGTCTTGGCGACGTTTCGACGAAGTATATATATATATATAACTTCAACATGTCACTTATTTCTACTAAACAAAGTTTTTAAAACCTAGGAATTGTAAAAATAGACAAAAAGAAACCATGCAGCATTTCTAGGAACCCTGTATATTCTTTATTCCTTCCTTCCTTCTCGGCCATTAAAGCAGAAGTGTGCATAAAAGACTCGATTTTAACTTTAATAATTTCAGGTGCTGCTGTACGGTGCCCTTAAAATAAATTCAGTGATTGAATGCCATCCTCTTTTTCTCTTATGTCTAGACAGACAGCTGAAAGAATGGATTCTGAAACCTTCCAATAAAAATCCTTTACACCAACGGTGGAATAAATGCCGATCATTTGCTGAAGGTTAAGTGCTACTTTCGGCTAATCAAACCCTACTTTTTCTGTACAGCCGTTGCACATTGATTGCAGAAAGACTCCTTGCTCTGAAGCCATTGAGAGTTGCTATGGGAATTAAGAGGGCACTTGGCGACGGGGTCTGGAGCTTGACTCTCTCCTGTTCTTTCACAAGAATGAAAAAAAAAATGAAAGGAGGAGTAGAAAAGTGATGGGAAATGCCTGCCTATCCGAGAAGGAGGATTGTAGTTTGAGGCTGCAGAATGGGAAAGAGTGAAGAGTCTTATGCATCTAGAAATAGCGGTTCAGTTTCAGTTGGCTGGACCTTATTTCTGCTGTAAAGTTAATCCAACGATTTACAGCCCAAGTCTCACTGTAGCAAATCTTAGGAAGATGGGATGCAGCTCATCAGCATACCAGTCCAAGTGTATTTATCTGGATATTAATGGAAGAATTCAAAAGGTATTTGTTCATTCTTTTCTTGTTTGCAGCTACTATCTTTATCCATTTACATTTGCATCTAAGAGGATTCAAGATTTTACTTTTTAAAAAAGCTTCTATATTCTAAGCTCTATTTGCAGTCTCATTCAGCTATAAGCACTGCTGCCTCTTTAAAACAATCTTGAAATAAGAATTTAGGAACAAAATCCTCAGGACAGGGAGAGCTTGAACGGATACGTGTCTCTTCTGCACAAATTTAGTATGTACTGTATGCCATTCGGTGGATATAAATGCAAAGGTTTTGTGTGAATGGATTTCAGTGTAATTAGAAGTGGCACCTATTTTAGTTGTTACAAAGGGGAAAAATAAAAAGATTTAAGTATATCAAAATTATTTTGAATTATTTCCTAATAACGTCTATCTTTTGTAATTATTATTCTTTCTAAGGTACCTAGTAAATATGTGTTTGCGCATTTATGTATGCACATGTACACATATTGAAGTGCATTAAACTTCTATTGTAACTCATATTATGATTTTATGAATTACATGAAGAGATTAATTAAAGAGGGAGCAGATCTATAACTGAGAAAATGTGGCAAAAAAACCTTTTGAACATATATGGCTCCTTAGCCTAATCTGTTCCCATGATAAATACCAGGAGATGGGACTTTAAAAATCTAATTAGACTGAGGTGCTGTATGTGCTAAATCAACATGGCATACATTATTAATTAATTATTGTATCAGCTTCCCCAAATACATGTGTTCTAAATGTGTTTTAGTCCTGTAGAGAATGTAAAGAGAGAAGAGAAAGAGAAAAAAATTACAGCAAGCTGTTTGTCCATTCCTTATCCTGAATATGCTATTAACCATAACTAATTTAATAAAACTTTTCTCTGTTATCATATTATTATTATTATATGTAATTGTACCAGATTTAAGGCTGCAGGCTTCTGCCTACTCTTCTGGGAATTAATCCCACTAAATTGAAAAGAACATTTTTCTAAAGAACAATGCCTGGAATTGTATAACAAAAGACTTTCTATATGTGATTTTATTTTAAAAAAATACAATTAAATCTTCCCCCAAAAATAGTAGTTCAGAGAAGCTCTATTCTAAAGAAAGTGTCTGAATGGACTTCGAATTTGGGAACAAAACTTCTTAAAATTCAGAGGGTGACAAAAAAAAAAAAAGTAAAACTAAATATATTGCCATTTTAAATTATGGAGATGGAGGAAAAGTAAATTTTAACATCAATGTAGATCTTTTGTTTTCCTTTGCAAATTGGGGATTACAAGATTGAAGCACTTTTTCCCACTCTCTTAACCCTGACCTACCATTTTATGGTGTTGGTTGTGATTTTCTATTTTTATTGGTAGATATTATAAGATGATGTTTTTAATATTCTGCTGTTTTAAAATTATATTTTAGTGCTGCTTTAGTAGCCCTTTAGATTCAAAGTTTTAAGTGATTATGTGCACAGTTGTAATATCTGCATTTCTATTAAGTCAAGATCACCTTTGCCAGTCTTAGAAACCTGCATATTTTCTGCAATATTACCTTAGGTGGAAATTAAGGTAGCGAATTGAACTTGACACTCCTTGACAAAGAAAAATAAAAATTGGCTGAAATGGTAGGTCTTCCAGTTTTTGATCCCACAATAATACACTATTCACACTCCAACCATAGTAGAGAGTTATCCCCACTTGCGGGTTCCTAGATTCTCTTGGTGGCTTGAAGCTTGCAGAGGCAGATTAAAACCTTCTGGGAGCAGACATATGGGTAGAAGATAAAAAGCAGTAGAAAAAAAATCTGGGGAACTATAAACACTTATTCCCAGCCTGGTACTTCTAAATACATTAGGATAACAGGTCCCAGAATTTCCAGCCAGCTGGGACTATTCTGATAAACTTTATATACCTATAAAGCCCTTCATGGCATGGGACCAGGATACTTACGGGACCGCCTTCTGCCACATACTTCTCTACGACCAGTGAGAGCGCATAGGGTTGGCCTCCTCCGGGTCCCATCAGTGAAACAATGTCATCTGGCGGGCCCTAGTGGGAGGGCTTTCTCTGTTGTGGCGCCCGCCCTCTGGAACCAACTGCCTCCTGAAGTCCGTGTTTCTCCGACTCTCCCGGCCTTCCGGAAAAATCTAAAAACTCATCTTTGCCGGCAGGCCTGGGGATGATTGTGGTTGATTGTTGAATTGAATGTGTGTTTTTATTGATTTTTTAGATATCTTTGTTTGGGGTTTTTTATTGTAATTCACTGTTATATATATGTTGTTAGCTGCTCCGAGTCCCCGGAAAGGAGCGGCATACAAACCCAAATAAATAAATAAATAAATAAATAAATAAATAAATAAATAAATAAATAAATAAATAAACAAACAAACAAACAAACAAACAAACAAACAAACAAACAAACTGAAAGTCTCTAGAGCACGAGTGTCAAACTCGCCACATCATGTGATGTGTCGCGACATATCGCGACTCTTTTTGCATTGCAAGCAATGGGGTGGGCACAGCTTTGGTAGGATGAAACCGGCCCGTGGGCCGGCAGTTTGATATCCCTGCTCTAGAGGATTCTTTTTTTTTTTTTTAATATAAAAATTCTTTTATTAAAACAATTAACATTGAACATAAAAACATGTTATGCAGCAATCATCCTGACCCCTGGTATACAATACTAAGTATTAGTCTTTGAAAACGTCTGAGTTAGCAAGCCTTTTTCCCCACTCCTCGTGTCTAGCCTCAACTATACTCCTGTTACATTTTATTTTGATTGGTGTTTCCCCTATCCGTTTCCATATTAATGTGATCAACATTAAACATAAGATCCTATTGCTAAGCAATCATCCTAGAACATAGCATACAACATTAGGTATTAATCTTTGTAAACATCTGTTTTAGTAAACGTTCTTCCCTCCTCCCTTACATCTTCAAGTATACTCCGAATACATTTTGTTTGATTGGTGTTTCTCCTATGTATGGTCTATCTACTGTATCTAGTCTATCGCATATTGTGCGTTTGCGCTTCTGAGTTGACTTCATCCCATTACTAGTGCAATCTTTTTTGGTCCCCAACCCGAGATCCTGAGGTAAAAGTTTCATATCCTGAGGTAGAGATTCAGTCTACTTTAACAATATTAAGGCAAACAACGTTAGTCATAAGGTTATGTTAAGAGGCATTAGTTATAGAACATATACATTCAACATTGGGTGTTAGTTTTTGTAAACCTTTGATTTGTTAACCCTTCATCCCTCCTCCCATCGATCCTTAGCTGAACGCCAGCTGCATTCTGTTTGATTGGTGTCTCTCTTGGATATAGTCTATCCACTGTTTCCAGTCCGTCACAAATTGTTCATTGGAGCGACTTTTCAAATATGCTGATATTTTTGCCATTTCCGCCAGATTTGTTACTTTCACAGTCCATTCTTCAATAGGCGGTATTTCCGGATTCTTCCAGTACTGTCCCACCAATAATCTTGCTGCTGTAATTAAGTTCAAAAATAAAGTTGTCTCTGAGGTAGTGATATCCTTTGTGATCCCTAACAGAAAAGCCTGAGGTAGAAATTCTATACTCTTTTTGAAAATGGTTTGGAGTGTCCACCATATCTTCCTCCAGAATGCTTTGATTTTTCTGCATGTCCACCATATGTGGAAGTAGGTAGCCTCCCCGTCTCCGCACCTCCAGCATTTGGGCTGGGTGCCCGGGTAGATGAGTGATATTTTTTTCGGGTCTAGGTGCCATCTATAGAACATCTTGTAGAAGTTTTCCCTTAAGTGTTGCGATTTCGTGAATTCTACATTCCTCACCCAGATTTTCTCCCACGTGTCTATGGCGATAGGGTGTCCGAAGTCTTGCGCCCACTTTATCATACAGTTCTTGACTAGTTCGGTTTCAGAGTCCATTTCTATCAGAGTGCTGTACACTCGTTTGATGTGCCTAATCCCCTGTTCTCTGATCTGTTTAATTAGGTTCTCGTCGTTCTGGGAGAAGCCCTTCTTCTTGTCTTCACGCCACCTTGACTGTAGTTGTATATATGTTAGCCAGTTACTTCCTATTCCTCTGTTTGCTAGCGTTGCTTGAGATTTCAAGAGGAACCTGTTTTCTTCTCCCAGTACAAGTTCACTGTAGGGCACCACTCCTTGCCCTGGGGATGTGTTCATATCCCCTGTTGCGTGTCCAGGGATCGTCCAGATGGGGATCTTGTCGTGTAGGAGGTGCTTGTATTTCTTCCAGACCCATAGCAGTGGGATTCGTAGTGGGTTCTCCTTGAAGTTCCTATCTGCCTTTTTGTCGTATACTAGGTATGCGTGCCAGCCGAATCGTAGACCATGCCCCTCAACATTCAGAACTCTATCGTTTGTCATGTTGATCCAGTCACTAACCGCCACCAACGTTGCTGCATAGTAATATAGCTTTAGATTAGGCATTTTGAGTCCCCCTCTCTCCCTTGCGTCTTGGATGATTTTTCGTTTCACCCTCGGTCTCTTGTCGTCCCAAATAAATCTGTTGATGCCTTTCTGCCAATTGTCTAAGTCTGCATCTTTCTTGAGTATGGGTAGCATTTGAAAGAGAAATAGAAATCTGGGTAGTACATTCATTTTTACTGTCGCTATCCTGCCGAGCAGGGACAGACGTAGCGATTTCCACCTTTCCAGGTCTGCTTGTATCTTATTCCACAGAACCTCGTAGTTATTCTTGTATAATTTCGCATTTGTTGATTCTATCTCCACTCCTAAGTATTTGACTTTCTTGACTATTTCACAACCCGTTATTCTTTCCAGGTTCCGTTTTGCTTTGTTGTCTAGGTTTTTGACTAGCATCTTTGTTTTTGATATATTTACTTTGAAGCCTGACACCCTACCATAGTCTTCCATTATCTCCATCAATTTCCTTGCTGATTGTGCTGGTTGCGACATTGTCACCAGCAGGTCATCCGCAAAGGCACATAGTTTGTATTCTTGCTGTTTAATCTGTATGCCCTGTACATCCTCAGCCGCTCTTATTCTGTTCAGTAAAATTTCCAGTGTTAGGATGAATAGCAGGGGGGACAGCGGGCAGCCCTGTCTCGTGCCTCTCTCTATATTAAATGAGTCCGTTAAGTCTCCATTGACAATGATCTGGCCTGTTTGTTTCTGGTAAATTGCCGTTATGGAGTTGAAGAACTGTGTTCCCATTTTCATCTTCAGGACCAAGTTCGTCAGGAACGGCCAATTCAGTCTGTCGAAGGCTTTTTCTGCATCCACAAACATTAGAGCGGCAGGTATCTGGTTGTGCCTTTGCAGGTACTCTATTATGTTCAACAGCTGCCTCACGTTGGTTTTCATCTGGCGTCCTTGTATAAATCCCCTTTGGTCCGGGTGTATTGTTTTTTGTAAAACAGTCATTAGTCTATTGGCCAAAATTTTTGTGAAGATCTTATAATCTGTGTTTAGTAGTGAGATGGGCCTGTAGTTTGCGGGCTGTGTGTCGTCTTTCCCCTCCTTTGGGATTAATGAGATGTAGGCTGTTTTCCAGGATGGTGGGACCTGGCCTCCTTCTTGAATGCTGGCAAATAGCTTTCTGAGGGGTTCTAGCATCTCATCCTGTAGATGCTTGTAGTAAGTCGCTGTTATCCCATCCGTCCCGGGCGATTTTCCTGCTTTCAGTTGTGTGATCGCTGAGTGTATTTCCTCCTTTGTGATTAAGGCATTCAGGGCTTCTCTTTGTGAGTCGGTAATCGCCTGTATCTTTTCGTTTTGTAAGAATTCATCTATCTCTTTGTCTTGTATCTTATCCTCGGCATATAGTTTCGAGTAGAACTCTGTGAAGGCTTTCTTGATGGTTTTTTGTCGGAATTCTAGTTTGCCTTTGTATTCTATCTTTTCAATTATGCGGGATTTCTGTTTCTTTCTTATAGTGTAGGCTAGCCAGCGGCCCGGTTTGTTGGCCTTGCAGAATGTCTTATGTTTTGCATATTGTATATTCCTTGCAACTTGGTCAGCCATTAACATGTCAAATTGCTTTCTTAAGATCTTGAGTCCTTCTTTGGTGACTTTGTCCTCTGGTCTTTTTATTAGTAGCCGCTCCATTTTGCTTATCTCATATTCTAACTCTTTTCTTTTTTGTTCTTGTTGGCGACGGTGCCAGCTATTCATGGATATGAGGATCCCCCGCATGTACACCTTGCTGCCTTCCCAAATCTGTTCTATCGGCGTTCCGTTGTTCATATGTGTGTTGAAGAATTCCTTCATAGCCTTTTTGCACTCCGCCACCTTGTCTTCGTATCTGAACAGGTTTTCATTGATTCTCCAGGATCTCCTCTGTTTCGGGCCGTTTCTTAATTCCATCCTTACAGGGTTGTGGTCTGTCAATGTCTTGGGTAGGATTTTCACCGTGTTTAGACAAGTTAGCAAGTCACTAGAAGTTAATATAAAGTCAATTCTGGAGAAGGATTGGTGTCTGCCAGAGAAGAAGGTGAATTCTTGTTCTTTGCCGTGCCTTTTCCTCCATACGTCTGTCAGTTCGAGGTCCTCCTTCATATCGAAGAAGGATTTAGGCAACTTAGAGTGTTTTTGTGGGTTCGGTGCAGTTCTTTTTTTGTCTAGAGCAGTCTCTATGACCCCGTTCCAGTCGCCCATAATGATGTAAGATCTGTAATTAAGTTGTGTTACTTTCTTGTGTAGCTTTTTGTAGAATTTGCCTTGTTGCTGGTTTGGTGCATATACGCCCATTACTAGAATCTTCTTGTCCTCTTGTGTTATTTCAATTGCCAGGTATCTACCTTGGGGGTCGGACTCTATTAGCTTGGCCATTACATGTTTCTTTACATATATAACAATCCCATTCTTTTTTCTTGGCGCCGCTGCCACAAAGTGCGCGCCTAGTTTGTAGTTGAGCAGATATTTCTGGTCTGCTGCTCTGATGTGTGTTTCTTGTAGGCAGATTATATCGCTGTTATCTTGGTTTAGATAGTGGAGAATTTTTCTCCTTTTCTGGGGGGAGTTCAGTCCGTTCACATTCCAGGTCAAATACTTAGTTGCCATCATCTGTTGCGGGATACTTTTGCGAGACCATTTCTGTTATTTCTCCTGTTGTCTTCTTTGGTCCCGTTCCCATGATATCCGGATTGCTGCTCATATTGGTTTGTGCGGTCTTGCTTTGCTGGTCTGTGTGTTTGGTAGTGGAGCCTGGTAGCCTGTCCTCTGTAGGCTGTCTTGCTGCCTTGTTTTTGTTGCTCCTTGCTCTCTGTGCCCTCGCCTCTCTAGGTTTTCCATTCATTTCCTCTGCCACTGCCCTGATCTGTGCCTCTGCGCTGTTTGCTCGTTGGCCTCGATCCCTCCCGCTTTCCCGTGGTCTATCTGCGTCTTCTCCCGCGGTGGGTTGAGGGCCTCCCGACTTCAGTTCTTTTTCGAGGAAGTCTTTGGCTTTCTGGACCGAGGTCAAGTAGTGTCTCTTGTTTCTATAGGAAAGTGACAGTCCTGTTGGGGTTTCCCACCGGTATCGCAGTGCGCGCGATCTCAGTTCTGTGGTCAGGAATTTGTAGTCCTTTCTGTCTCTCAGCATCGCCTGAGGGATCTCTTTCAGAACCTTCACTTCCTGTTCCTCTATGTAGAATGCCTTGTTATAGGATTCTTGTTTATAGAAGGCTGCAATAGGGAGTGTGGAGAAGGGCTGCCAAAATAAGCAACTGTCAGCTATATATATAATTTGCAGGACCATGGATAGTTCCAAGGCACACAGCTTGTTCCAGCAATTGCTAGAATTGAAACAAATCCTTACAATATGTATTAGGTAGAATATATATATACAACTCAAGCTCCCTTTCAGGTAAGGATGTAGTTCTAGAAGCTTTGACTCTGAACATAGACTCATTTGATATTCTATATTAGGGCTTTTCAACCTTTTCACAGATTGTACCACTTTTAGGACATGACAATATTTGAGTACCACCAGTGCTTGGCAAGGTATCAAAAACTTGATGACTAAAAAACAAGGGGGAGGATTTTGGGTTTTACTGATTAGATTCATTTGTTGTTATAGAAATGTCTAGTTTATAATATTATGGAAAAGTAAAAAGTTGAGGTTCAATGTTAATGCTTCCTTCTGCTGCAACAGAGGAAGTCTGTTCTTTTTCCCTTCTCACCCTCACTTTCCCCCCCGTTTTCCTCCCCACTATGTCCTACTATTTGCTTTTGTATTTTTTGTATTTTATTCTATAATCTAATAAAATATTACAAACTCTAGAAAAAAGGGGGGAAAGTACCAGTTTTAATTACTTCAGTGGCTGTTCCTTTGCTGAATCACTTTTCCTTTGCACTGACAAATGTATGATGAATTTATCCATGTTTATTAATATGCACCACTACCAGCTAGCTCAGGGGTCTTCAAACTTGGCACTTTTAAGACATGTGGACTTCAACTCCCAGAATTCCTCAGCCATTATGGCTGGTTGAGGAATTCTGAGAGTTGAAGTCCACAGGTCTTAAAGTTTGTAGTCCCCTGAGCTAGCTGGTCGACCCTTTTTCCTCTCTCCCTTCTGAGCTCTCCTTCCACAGTGTAGTAAGAATGCACCCCTCATCCCTTCCCTGTACTCTTAAAGACACAGGAATCAAGTGCAAAGCAAGAAAGGCTCACTAAAGCCTCCCAGAATAAAGAAACACATAAACTCTGGGGGGGGGGTCTTTAAGCTGCCTCAGGTGTGTCACGTGTCACAATGTTGCAACCTGAGACTGAAAGGATCCGACAATTGCGAAAAACTTTAGCCTTAAATTAAGCCTGTTTACCTTCAGAGAAAACTTTCTAAAAGCCATAGACAGACTCAAGACAAGGGGGTAAAACTAATTACATTTGTTTAAAGGGATTAAACCTATGGAAGTGAACACTTTGGACTCATTGCTAGCCTTTGTGAAGCAGACTAAAATATTCCAATAACCAAAGCACACAAAGGAGCCTCTGAATTACAAACACTGTAAAAACTGCACAAAAATCCTTATGGTAACCCAATCAAGCTGCCAGCTAAATAAATAAACCCACCTCTTTTCCTACATGCTCATCTGCTGGCTTTTCATTTCATCAGCACTAATTGCATTCTCCTGGCTGGACAAAACAAACCAGGGGACTTTTTCTTCCAGAAACAGCTGCTGCTTCTTCTCTGTCCCTGTTTCCTCCCTGCCTGCTGAGCTCTCCTTCCACAGCTTCTTCCCCGTCCCCTTCTCTTTCCCTGTTGTCTTTTTTCCCCTTTCCCGCCAAAACCACCTCCTTTTATAGCCTCTCCTCTCCTCCCCCCTTTTTCTTCAGTCCACCTCCAGCTCTGTTCTGCCAAGCCCCGATAGTCCTGCAGCTGCAGTTGCTTCTACCTCAGGTTTGGGTCGCTTCAGCTCATTCCCCTCCCCTGCCACACTTCTCTAAGACAGTCTCATACTACCTGCCACATGCCAAAGTACCACAGGTGGTATGCATACCACCGGTTGAAAAGCCCTGTTCTATATGGTCTACTGATGGGACCTACAGCATATCAGACAAGAAGGACCCAAATTGTGCAGTCTGCTGGTCCATTGGTCAGTGTTTTCTGATATATTTGCCTCAAATAATTTTGAAGCCAAATAAAAACAGTTTATGTAATATGGCTCTAGTTAGTATTGTCTTAAATACATTTCAAATATACTACAAAATCCATAGTGACAGTCATGGTGTTAACAGTGTATCATGACCTGCTCAGCACTACAAACAATTGCCAATCTACTATATGTGAAGGCAGAAACGCTTTTTTCACCATGCTTCCTTAAAGTTGGAAGTCCTTTCTGTCATTTACATTTTTGGACATCCTACCACTTGCTTGCTGAACATTTACAAAATAATTCTGCTTTAACCAAAGATTTAATGGTGGTAGAAATCAGAATAATGTTGTCTTTGCCTTGTTCTGAAAAAATTCTGAAAAATAACCTAATTTTCAGAGAAGGTATAGCAACCACCAAAACTTCACTATCTATCCTCAGAAGTGCAAAATTAGGACATTGTGCAATGCCTTTATAGTAATTTTGTCAAAGTGATACTGTTTTCAAAAAGAGAATTGTTACTATTTTTAATAGTATTAATTTTTAATTTTTTTACTAAAAAAATATTTCTGGTTTTTACCTCCATATCCCTAGTAGAAATGGTAATATTCAAATTCCTAGTAGAATCTGAACTAGGAGGGAGAGGGAGAAGGAGAGAGAGAGAAAGAAACTGTCAAAGAGAAGACCACACCCCACCCACCCCTTGGTGACCCACCCCTTGGTGCTCTTTGAGCTTGGTTACTTGCTTGCAGATGTTTCATTATCCAGCTAACTAACATTATCAGTGTTAGTGAGTGTGTTTGTTCTCTGTTTATATATATTATCTTTCCCTGCCAGAGTTGGTGGGGTGTGGTCTTCTCTTTGACAGTTGCTTGGTTAGGGGATTGTTTTGTGCTTGGTTGTTTCTCTATGTGATTGTTTGTCTCCTTAGCAGCTTCTTAATTAGGGTATTCTTTCCTGCTTGATTGTCTGCATACAAACAACCAAACTCAGAGAGCATCAAGGATTCTACATTTGACCCTGAACTACATATATTGTCTTCTACTGATTTGTTTCCAGATCTTGATTCCATGCTTTCTCCATGGAAATTATACCATTTGGAATTTCTTTACATCACACAATCTAAACTGATTCCTCAACCCCCTATTATTTTGGATTGCTACTTTTATTCAACGATTACTAGCTAAGTGACATTATTGAAAAAAACTGTGGAAAAGAACTATAAATTATAATACAGAAACAGATTTTTATCCATTTCATTTGTTGATAATGAAACTTTATCAACTGGGAGTTGGATTTTAAAAAATCAAAGAAAAGAAAGTGAGAAGATAGTATCTTATTTAACTGGACAATGTTCTGTTCATAAAGACATAATTTGAACAATGTTAATTTCCATCTTTCAAATGCTGTGGTTTTGGAGAGAACACATTAACTGAATTCTGTGTTGACCATCTGTTAGTTAAAAAAATCCTTTTTTTGCAATTATCTCATACGTATTAAAAGATTTTATTTTAAAGCACAGACTATAGCACTTTGATACATTACAATATCCTTAGTCATTTACTGAACCACTAAAAGGATTATTCCTACATAATATTGTAAAGGGAGCTCTCATGACCATTTGTTTAGTGACCATTCAAAGTTACAACAGCAATGAAAAAATTACCTACAACCAGTTCTCACACTTACAACTGTTGCAGTATCCCAATGGTCATGTGATCAAAATTTGGGTGCTTGGCAGCCAGCATGTATTTACAACAGTTGTAGTGCCCAGGGTTGTTTGATCATCATTTGTGACCTTTCAGGCTGGCTTCTGACAAGCAACATCAATGGGGGAAGCCGCATTTGCTTATCAAACACATGATTCACTTAACAAATGCAGTGAGCCACTTAACAACCATGGCACAATTCAATTAACAACCATGGCAAAAAAAATCATAAAACTGAATGTGACACACTTAACAACTATCTTGCTTAACAAGGGAATATTCTGGTCCCAGTTGTGATCATAAGTTGAGGATTATCGATATTATAAATTCAACATGAATATGTGAACCCAGTTAAATGATTGCTCACTGAAAAACTACAGTGGTGTAGCTTTCATGGAGAAAAAAAATAAAATGTTTGGAAAATTTCAAGAGTTAGCAAAAAAAACCTGAAAATTGAAAATATAAATGTTAACAGAAGAGAAGGTGACCAAATATATTGGCCAACCACATTTTTCTCTGGTGATACATTTTTGATGGTGTCTGCTGCCTAGCAATCTGTATTACAATGGAAAAGAAGAATCCTTTTCCGTCCTCCCTTACCCAGGTGTAAGAGAAGGAATGACAGAACCTGGGGGGTAGAGTGAAAAGGCGAATCAGCATAGAATCATTATGTAGCCACCAGTGAACTAAGTCCAACTCCCTTTGAGTGTCATTGGCCCTTATCTAACTCTAACCAGGTGCCCACTGCTACTTGAGAAGATTACTGGCTTTAGCAATGAATCCATTTAATCGAACCTTTATGTGTAGACCTCATCTTTCATGCCTGACACCAGGGGAGAGGAATGTGTAGGGAGAGAAAGGAAACCTTTGGATTAGATGTATTTGGATTAGATGAACATTAATCTGCTCTGGTTCTGAAAACAAATTTTCAGGCTTCTTCCATGCTTTGAATAAACTATCTATATAATTTGAGTATATTGATTGGTATTGAATAAGAAATATTTATTATATGAATTTAATGCTCCTCCTTCCATGATAGATTTTTGCCTTTAGCATGGATTAATTCTAATTTATTTATTTTTTTAAAAAAGGATAAGTAAAGTTAGACTATAAATTTGATATCCACATTCCAAGCCAAAATTAGAATACAGTACTGCAGAATGAAAAATTATTTTGATCTGATCTGTTACTCAGCTCAAACTTCCATGGAAATTTAAGTCTAATGATAATTTTCTGTAGATGAATATTGCAAAACTTTACCTCCCTTAGTTATAGCATGGGAACATAATAAACTACAATTTTCTAGAAATTAAAAATGAGTTTACATGACTATTTCTGCCATGAGTCAGCTTGAGCTGGACAGA
Source organism: Bothrops alternatus (assembly GCA_034064705.1). Classification (NCBI taxonomy): domain Eukaryota; kingdom Metazoa; phylum Chordata; class Lepidosauria; order Squamata; family Viperidae; genus Bothrops; species Bothrops alternatus. The sequence continues at coordinate 4,959,651 of JARGCV010000027.1, forward strand.
GTAAAAAATATCTGTCATAAAGAAATAAAATGAAAATATACGCTTGCCGTCATTGACATTACATGAAATGTTCTATTTCACATAATAGTTAATGATCAGGCTTGTTTTGTTTGCTAAGTATTGGATACACTTGAAAAGGACTCAAAGCAGAAATCCAAATTACAGCGTCCCTGCTGGTTAATTGTCCAACTTCCACTTGAACACATCTAGTAAAAGGGAGGAGCCCACTCCCACACTGGTTCTATTATCAATCTATTCCCATTGTTAAGAAATTGTCTCTAACATTCACTTGAAAATTGCCTTCCTGTAACTTAAATCCTTCATTTAGTTTCTTGAGCTCTGGGTGACAAAAAACACATCTTTATAGGGCATCCTTTCAGATATTTGAAGAATAACAGTTTGCTTTCTCCTTGTTCTTCCTTTAACAAGGTACAACATCCGTTCTTCCTTAAATTTGTTATTTCTTTGATCTTCCTCATTGCCATTCTCTAAACCTCTTTTAGTGCCTCTGAATTCTTTTTAAACTGAATCCTAAACACAGTACTTGAAGTAGGGCACAACCAATGTAGAATTAAAAAATCTGTTATTCAATTGCAAGACAAATGGACAACCATTGGTCTGGGGTGGTATAGACTCTCCTGCTTTGAGCAGGGGGCTGGACTAGAAGACCTCCAAGGTTCCTCCCATCGCTATGACTCTATGATTCTAAATAACAAAAACCTTTGCCTTTCTTGTTCATCACTTTCACAACATTTTATCAGTCCGGGTTTTATGTGAAGTGAAGGCAAAAATATCTTCGTCAGATCAACAGGTGGTTCATGTACCATGTTTTTCTGTCCTGGAACAAAATTCTATCATAGTGGCCATTTCTTTTTAATGTAATGTGACTCTCTTGTAAGGCTATCCCTTTCACATATGTCAAGAACAGTACTTAGTATCTTTGAGCTGCGTTCCAAGCAGCAGAGCCACTATTTTTAGATCTCCACAGATATTCCAGTTGCAATTGGTATACTGGATGTGCTTCAATGACACTTCCATGTTTTCATATGTTTTTTTCATGTGTGCATCATAGCCAACAAGTACTGAGGAGTGTACATTTTCATTGTGTAAAAAGAGAAGATGTCCATAAAAAACATGATAGGTTAAATTACAGGTTATTTTCATGATTAGCAGCCAAAAATGTATAAGATACATCCTAATGTTCAGGAAGCAAAATCTTTATTGAGAGTGTAACAGTTCCTTCCATTTCCCTTTCCTAGTTGTAAATAAAAATGTGGAAGATACAGAGCAGAGGACTGAATTTTGGGACACTCCAATATTACGAAGAACCCCTGGCAATTATTTTTTTTTACTATGATTGCTATGCAAGAGTCCTCTAAGTCCTGATCAACCTCTAATTAGACTTTTATAATGTATTTAATACATTTGTGCTAAATATCTAGGGGATGCCTCATAAGTCAGTTGTTCCAACTGACCCCCTTGCCTGTTCTGGCCCATCCCTTACATGGATGAAGTTTTTACACATGTGTAGTGCATGCATGGATTGTTTCTTCCTGCTGTTTGACTGCTGAAGCAGGACATAAAGTGAAGATCAATGTCTCAACAGGCCAAATTGCATTTTCTTGAAAACACACATCCTCCTGTCTCTACAGCACAAAACATCTCATTAACATCTCAGCGCTCCATGGCATAGGACCCAGTTATTTACAGGACCGCCTACTGCCAGTAAATACCTCCCACCGACCAGTTCGCTCCCACAGGGAGGGCCTCCTCAGGGTGCCATCGGCTAAGCAATGTCGGCTGGTGGCGCCCAGGGGGAGAGCCTTTTCTGTGGGGGCACCGACGATGTGGAACGAGCTCCCTCCGGAACTCCGGACATGTCATGATCTCCGCACCTTCAGAAGAGAATTGAAGACTTATCTCTTCAATCAAGCCGGCCTGGCCTAGAGCTCCTCGGGTTTTTATGTAATTTAAATTAAGTAGTTAGGGTTTTAGTATGGGATTTTAATTTGGTTTTTAGTACAGCCTAGGTTATTTAATTCTGTTTTAAATATTTATTATTGTTACGTTTTAAATTTGGCTGTAAACCTCCCCGAGTCCTACGGGAGAGGGGCGGTATAAAAGTCTACAAAATAAATAAATAAAAATAAATATTAAGGGAAAGCACCCAGTGAGTGTCATTGCTTAATAGATTTGAACCCTGGTTTGCCCATCTCTATTGCAATATATCACATTGGCTCTGCCTGCAATTGTGAAAATGACTTCCATTAGTTACTATCACTTTTGTAGAAGATGTTAGAGGTTTACTCACAAATTAGAGAAAAAAAGAAGAGAAAACTTGTGGATGCTTCATCACTGGAGGTTTTTAAGAAGAGACTAGACAGCCACTTGTCTCAAATTGTATAAGGTCTCCTGCCTGAGCAGGGGGTTGGACTAGAAGACCTCCAAGGTCCCTTCCAGTTCTATTCTGATTAAGACTATGTTTGTGAACATTATGAAATCATTATGTAAATAATTTTTCCTAAACATAGTTTCAACAGGTTTTCTTTATCATTGCTTCTGTACATCTTTGTATTTTCAGCTCCACCTCTTAGAGTGACCCTCACAAGCCAGGACCCTGATCACAGAATTCTTTAAGTGTTATGGGCAGGTATTATTGAGCTAGAATGCTAGGTGCAAATTTGCTTTTAATTCATCAAGAGTTTCCTGGCTCTTCAAGCATATAAAATGCTCACAAATTGCCCAAAGAAGGGAAGGTTGCACAGCTATTGATTATCTCCCTTAAATTGGCAGCTTGCTAGTGGTTTGTCACTTCAGTGAACACAAGAACTGTAGCAGCAAAGAGGGAAACATGATCTCTCCCTCTTTCTAATCTGTTTGGAAGCCTAGAGTGACAATCAGGGTACTGATGATAACATCTGGGCTTCTTTTATACATGATTTGTACATCTCCAAAATGCATCATGGACAGGAAATGCAAAACGGGAATGCCACTTCACAAACCGATTTGGCTTCAGCTCAAGGATTGCCCATTATGGAAATACAAATATCTCCCTTTTTATTTTAAGTGCAAAGTGCAAAAGGGGCTCGCCCTTCGTTCCTCTCTGTTAGTTTAGGAACAATTTAAAATCATGAATGTTACTCGCTTCGTTCATTAGTTATATGTGGGAAGACGTTCCATGGGATGGAATTGCACTACATAAGTGGACTTGCCCTGGTCCCCTTGGCTGAACCCTGAACTTCTGAAGTGAAGTCCACTGTATGAGAAGGGCTTCACGTGATAGCATGGCTGTGCCATTGGGGATCTGGTTATATGAAGCTCTTAAGCGTAAAGCACAGCTGACAGCTAGTCTGTAAGGTGGTAGTTCAGAAGACCCACTCATGCCATGCTAATTTTAAGATATGTAACATTAGCAGAGGGCCTTCTTCAAAGCATTAGGTGGCACTTCCTAAAGTTCATGGATCACTAGATGCATCTGAAAACATCTTGGCTGCATGGAAACATCAGCCTGTTCAGACCAACCCCTGGAGATGATTCTTTCAAGATAGACCCCAAATGAATGTCAATGGGTTTAAACACTGAACAGACAGACCTCAGTCTATCAAGAAATCGACTGATTCGTTGAGAATCAGAGAACCTATCCTTACAATGCTATGTATCCAATTTTAAGAATCATGGCAGATTTCAAACAATCCTACAAATATTTTAATGAAATACTTCTAAAATGTTTTGTTAGTGATCCTCAGCTCTCACTATAGAACCATAGGATGAAGAGTTTCTTGAGAGGAAAAAAAAATGTTAATAAGTTGGTAATGCTGAAAAGGAGTAATATTCTACTTCATCAATAGCTGTGTTTCTTTTTCTCACTCCAGAAAAGAAAAAAAAAGATTTAGAGCACATTATGATTGGCTTCAAAGAATCCTTTAGTTCATTTCCTGATATGCTTATCAGAATGCAGTGAGGATTTTATTAGGCACAGTGTTTATCTACAGCATCTGGAGACCTCGGGTTTTGTTAGCGAAGACCAACAAACCTTTATGAAATTGAATCACACATCAAGATATGTATGCCAATCAAGTGATACAGTTTAATAGGTTTCTTGGGTGTTTTTAGTCTCCACTGCTTATTGCTTAAAAAAGAGAACCTGTTTCATTATCTCTCCCACTTTGGTCCTTAACCAACCATGCTAATTATCTGACTTCCATTTGTTCCAATTATATTGCCATATCTTACTTTGCATCCATTCTGTTCAACGATAATTGATTTCAAGGCTCAGTGGCCTAGCATATTTCTTAGAAGTTCATTCTAAGTTCATCAGACAGCACTGATTGCATTCTCAAACATTAGCAGATGGTATTTTGCCAGACTCTTTTTTTCTGATAGGGCTTCTTGCCAGTTTACTTTTTTTTCCCCTGCCAAGGACTTCCCTGCCAAGGATCAGAATCTGATTTATTCAAACAACAATAATACTTTTGTTTTGTTTTACAACTGCAGCTCCACAGGAGCTACAGAACCTGTTGCTGCAATTATGAGAATATCAGCCGGTTTTACCTCAATTAGTTTGTATAGGAAAAAAAATTGTGATAGCAAGGGTATAGCCTCAGAACTTTGGCTATCCAAAAAGGTGACAGTAAATGGATCAAAATTAAAGTCATGTTGTCCAACATGCGAGAAGGCAAAGCTTTATTGGAAAAATATACATATGTGGTTAGAAAAAATATTAGATGAACAAGTGGATTTTAAACCTGAACTTTTTTTTATTAGGCATCATGCCTGAAAAGACTAATAAGCAGAAATTATATTTAACTCTACATATTACCACAGCAGCAAGAATAATTTTCGCACAATATTGGAAGAATGAAGCTTTGCCATCAGAGGAAGAAATAATCAGGAAGATTTTGGAATGTGCAGAGATGGACAAGATTAACTATGAGGCTGAAAGACAAAGAAGATATAGACTATTATCAAATTTGGAATTTATTTTACACTTGGTTAGAGAAAAGAAGCAAGGATTAGGAATTGAACGTGTATTAGTTTAGCAAATTTCAGACAACTTGTTGATCCACAGCTAAATCTGGAACATCATCTTTCGGCTGTGGCGAGGAGGACATTTGCCCAGGTTCGCCTGGTGCACCAGTTGCGGCCCTATTTGGACCGGGAGTCTCTTCTCACAGTCACTCATGCCCTTATCACCTCGAGGTTCGACTACTGCAATGCTCTCTACATGGGGCTACCTTTGAAAAATGTTCGGAGACTTCAGGTAATGCAGAACGCAGCCGCGCGAGCAGTGTTGGGCTTGCCTAGAAATGCCCACATTTTGGCATCACTCCGCGAGCTGCATTGGCTGCCAATTGGTCTCCGAACCCAATTCAAAGTGTTGGTTATGACCTATAAAGCCCTACATGGCATCGGACCAGGTTATTTACGGGACCGTATGCTGCCTCATGAATCCCAGCGGCCGGTTAGGGCCCACAGAGTGGGCCTTCTCCAGGTCCTGTCAGCCAGACAGTGTCGCCTGGCGGGGCCTAGGGGAAGAGCCTTCTCTGTTGCGGTCCCGGCCCTCTGGAACCAACTTCCCCCGGAGATCCGTGTCGCCCCCACCCTCTCCGCCTTTCGTAAATTGCTTAAAACACACTTTTGCCGGCAGGCCTGGGGCAGCTAACACCTTGCCCCTAGCCAGTGTATGTTTGTGGAATGATTGGTTTCTTTTTTAATTAAGGGTTTTTATATTTATGTATATAATGTAATTTCTATCATGTTGTGAGCCGCCCTGAGTTCTCCGGAATAGGGCAGCATAGAAATTAAATAAATAAATAAATAAATAAATGGGAAAAAATATTAATAAAAAAGATTGAAAAAAAAATAAAGTCATATTGTCCAAAATGTTTCTACATGGTAATGTTCTAAAGAAGAATGTGAAATAAAGATATCTGTAGTACTGTTACATGATTTTAGCCCTAGGGGGCGCTATATCGAAATTTATCTGTAACTTTCTATTCTTATTCAAGTTTCCCAGTGAATGTTACTTGGTAAGAGTGAACCTGCTGGAAATAGAAGTTGGAAGTTGGAACCGGTAGTAGCCTAGGATTCTAAATCACTTCCCCCTATTCTCTTTCCTATATTTTTAAACCTACATTTTTAAACCTTTCTTAGATCCTATCATTTTGACTGCTTCTTGCTCATTTGCTATATCCAGTTTATAAATACATGCATATAGACTGTCAAGATGCATATTCCAGATTTGTGGAATTATCATATGAATAATCAACCAGCTTTATTTTGCCTTGCTAATTTGTTACATCCAGTTAGTATATATGAGTATATAGAATAAACACACGCAAATTATATCACTCAGATTTATGGAACTTTCATATGAATGATAAATTAACTTTATTGTTTGGCTAAGTTCAGAAGTTGCATTAAATAATGATTTCTTTTCATTGTATACTCCATAGTTAAGAATTAGTGTGAAATGTGAGTCCAGCACCTTTAAGTGATCAAACTCAACATCTCCCCTTGGCTTTTACCTTTCCCTTCATCTTTGAATTATGATAAAAAAGGTCCCATTATTTATTATTTATTATACTTTTAATCTGTTAAATAATCCATGTTTCCTCAGAAGATTATAACGTTAATTAAAAAGAATAAAACAGAAAAATCGTTGCAAACTAATATTTTATTTAAAAGCAATTGTCCATTCTGAATTTTTTTGCAACTGATTCTTGAAGAAATATTGTGGTGAGATGGCTGGCAAAAAGTTTTAATAAATAATATGAAATATTGTTTTATAATATTTTACAAATATTTTGCTTAAAAGTTTAGTGGTACAGGCCTGGCTTTTTAACCTGGATTTTCTGTCAAATAAAGTTCTGGAAGTGGTATCTACTACATTCTTCTACATGGGAATACATTGTATTTTCAAGAGTTCTGACTGAGAATGATTAATTGGGTAGCACCAAAGGCCTACTGAATAGATACAGAGGCTTTGCAGTTTTTATACCTTGGAGGATTGGCAGTAAAGATGGTCATTTGCCCCAATGAGAATTTTATAAACACTTTGGCTGGAAGAGTGTTTGTAAATAGAAAACACAATAAAGGCTTCAAAAAAATAAATGGAAGAGAAACCAGGTCATACTTGGTTTGAAACAAAAATCAGAAAATAGGTTAAAATTGCCATTACAAGCTCTTTCTTCTGGTTATGTCTTCACTAATTCTCTTTCTTTGGAAGGTGACTTTCAGCAAGTATTGTAACTCTACAGATATTATGGAGCTCCTTTGCATTGCTACAGGATTACCAAGGTAAAAATATTTTCTGAGGACACTTTATGTGAACTACTGAAATTAAATTTCTTCTATCTATGATTATAAAGAACATAGAATAAATATTGTCTATCATTATGAAATATGTCATATAAGCATATTTATGTATTTTAAACAGTGCAAACATGGCTTTTTCATTCTTTCTTTAAAATTTGGCCTGTAAGCAGTAACCCATACATACTATGAAAATTAATTAAAGAAAATGAGAGGCCACCAGATTTCATCATCAATGTTGCTTTAAAAAAAATCCAGAATTCTAAGTTCTATGCTACGGAATTAAAATCCTTACAGCCCTGTAAGGTAAGTCAACATTTTTAATCTTCCTTTTTACAGAGGGGACTAAGTTTGAAAGAAATGAGACCTGGGTATTTATAGATTCGTATTTCAGTCTTTTTAGCCTCTGTGGTGCATTAGCTCTGATAAACATGGAGCCTCAGACCAAACCTCCTCCCAGAATTGGCAGGCAGATTTGAAGAGATGTGGCTACCTTAGCTCCAGGCTGTTTAGTGCTTTAAACTTCATAACCAGCATTTGCAACACGAATGTGCTGTATAGTGTACTGACATTGGAATGGATTCTTTTAAAAGCTGGTAGAAAACTGAACTGACATTTGATCTTCTAGAATGAAAACTGAGAACATTACAATATTTCTCCTATAGTGATATTAGGAGTGCAGTAAGTGAAAGTAGTTTATCACATATATATCTTTTCTTGCTTTACCTCTCATCATTATATTAAAAATGGAAAGAAAGAGCGTAAAACATCTGTATTGATATTTGAATTCTGTCTTAGGCTTTATTCACGTATGATAGGCATGAATAATTGATAAATATTCACTATATTGAAAATTAATATGAAACCGAATTGGCTTGCGTAATCATCTTGCACTTTGCACACTGCCTATGTAGCTTCAGTCCCTGAGGGTTGTTGCTTCAGTAGCTGTCAGCCAGGGTATTCACCTCTGCAGAGTTTTCTTGATGGTTGATTTTGAGTTTTGGTCATCTAACTATCATTGAATTATAATTTAAAGATTCACTTCAAATGTTCATTTTAATCATTCATGATTTTCATACGTGGCATAAGTCAGCTAATGGTGCTCTTAAAACCTATAGTATTCACGTTTGCAACATGTGGATCAAAGAATGTCAACCATCTGATCTACTGAAGCTTTCTGGGTTATTGCCACACAGATTTAATTTAACAATCTAAACCAGGAGTGTCAAACTCACAAAGTCACGTGACATGTCATGACATATCATGACTTTTTCCCCATTGCTGGCAATGGGGTGGGCGCAGTTTTGGCGTGATGCATCCAGCCCACGGGCCGGCAGTTTGATACCCCTGATCTAAACAATTCATAAACAGCTGATAAAAGCACCTTTCTCATCTAAAAAACAAATTAACAATTTTCAGGTCAGAAATAAAGCTTTAACTCCCTGACCTGAAAAATAGTATTTCTGGTATACATGTGCATTTGCAGAGAAATTACCAAAAATGCTTCAAGATGTTTCCCTTTAGAGCTGTTGCAAAAACAGCAGTTTTGATTCCAGACAAACCAGGTAAATGAAAGCACTATTGGGAACAGTACGTGTTAAGTTTTTTTCTAATTCACTCAATCTCTGAGCATTGTGTTACTTGAAACATTAAAGTAATAACAATATAATCAATTCATTTAAAATAATGTAGGGAAAGTGTAATAAAAGCACATAAAAGCCATTATCTCAGTATAACATAGGAACTTAAAACTAACTGAAAATATCTGGGAAAGAAAACTCTTTTCTTCTAACTGGGAAAGATTCTGACTTTTTATGCTTCTTTTGCTGGTATTACATGTCAACTGAAAAACAGGGCTTTCATTCCTGTAAATAAGTGCATAATAAAGGCATGTAATTATCTTACAACATTTCAAACTTTAAAATATCATCATAAAATGTAATGCAAAACCATGCATCTCTTTAAATATTTCTTTAATATAAAACCCTTTCATATTTTACCATCTAGACATCTTTCAAAGGAAAGTAAACAAATTCATGCAGAGGTATATCAACCGTATCAGTTGCTTCAGAACATTAGCAGAATTGCACTCATTTCCTTCTTGAGGGAGCAGTAAGAATACAGATCTGTTTCACAATGTTATCATTGAACTATCTGAATATAAAGAAGTGAATTATCTGAGTACTATTACAACTAAGAGATGGAAAAGTGAGTGCATTGTTGTACAATATTTAAACTGAATCATCATTTTCATTTGTATGAATCGCAGTGTTCCAATTCACACAGTGAGATAATGCATGCAATGAATATGTGATGCAATACCATGAATATTTCTGAAGTTGTGTCAGGTGCAGAAAATGCAATTCAGTCTGCATTTATTAGGAAAGAGCTTGTCCATTTGGGCAGATGCACACCCACATGGCAAAAACCCTGGGATGCCAGTAGGGTGTGTGTCCCAAAAAAGAAGATTGCAGCCATACTTTCTTTTTATTCTCCCACAGATGCTCCTGCAAAAATCCTAGGCCATTTCTCTATTTGTGCAGCTGAAATCTATATGCATGCATCTGTATATTCACTTTCTGCTGAACGTTCAGAGGATACACAAACAATAGTGGGGATATCCCAAAATTATGACCACACATTCCACTACAATATAAGATATTTATTTGAATACTCCAGTCTTTCCTAACCTGGAATTCAACAATAGCATTCTGCAATACTTATTTTGGCACTCTTCTTCCCTGTTGTGGTCCTTTGTCTCTTTAAGAAGGCAGCAACTTTTTAAACTACCTGTCAAACTTCCTATTAAAAACATGAAATTGCAGTGCAAAGGCTGGGTTCTAACCTGGTTCAATAAACCTAGCTTTAAACTTTGTCTTCCAGGAATACAACCATTTCACTCTTCACAGCCGATGACTGCATGGTATCCATTGATCCCACTATGCCATCCAACTCAGAAAGGCAGGTATATCTTGTTACGACTGAATGGAGGTTGTTTTTTTTTGACTCAGCAGTTGTCCTTTTGTATTCCTGGTTAATGGGAGACAATAAAAATTACTATTACAACTCTAAAGACCCTTTTAAAACTAAAACCTTATCTATTAATAAAGTATATGGAGTTTTATCTGGGGAAAAAATATACCGCAAACAATTAGCTTATATAAAAACAAATCATCTGAGTTTTTCTGAGGCTTACATTGAGATTATAGGCATTGATGGTCCTTTACTAGAAGAAACAAACAACATGTCATTCTTAATGCAAGGAAGTTTGGGGCAAGTGTATTAATTAGTGGTCAGAAACCCTATTCCCAAAGCTCCTTTTCTTTTCCCAGTACTTTTCTGTTTCTGCTGTAATTTCCCATCACAGCGGTTTACACTGAAAAGTCACTTTTATTCTTCACAAAGTATAAGGTTTTAGCCTCAAGCAGACATATACCATTCCATTAACAGAATTATATATATGAGTAGCATGGTCTGATCATAGTCAAGACCTCCTGACTTTATTGGAGCTGAACAGGTAAATTTTCTGTACTTAAATAATAAGCAAGGGATGTGTATAGCATTCCTTTTTCATCACAATAGTGTTAATCATTTGACAAAAACATGCTGTAAGGGTTTTTTTTTCTCCTTCCTGTAGGACTCCTTACAAAGTAATACCTGTGGCCGCTGGACAACAAACAGGTAAATTATATTTTAAACTGAAATAATTTTAGAACTTTTCTCAAGGTTGTAAACCTGTATTGAAATGATATTTGATACAATACTTAAATCAGAATTGAAAACAAATTTACTGGGCATTTTAAACCCGCTAATTTTAATAAGATAGACCCACCCCTTGAGGTGCCATAACTGTGCCATAGGAGATATCATTTTACAGTTTCAGTATTATTTTCATATAGTTGACTCGTCTGTTTGACGCACTTGTTTGCCAACATTTAAATTCTATAATGTACTAACATCTGGTCTGCTAGTACATTTGCTTCTCTTTCAAAAGGTTTGTTGGAAAAATATTTTTATATAAAATTGAAAATGATTTAAAAAGTCTCTAAAAAGGATTAAGTATTCTAACTGGAATAAAAGTGCCCATTCAATGGCAAAATACATTTGTAGATAACAGACTTACTTTCTCATTATTTGATTTTTCTACATCTGATCAGCTCAAAAGTATGAGATGATTCTCATTATGAAAATGTTTTTTTAAAGACCCATGATACAAGGTACTTAGAGATGTACTTACTGTCAGTAACAAAACAAAAGAAAAATGCTCTCCAGGGACATGACAAGGAATGTTGGATCAGCACAGATTTATACAGCTGCCCTAGGATGAAGTTCATATAAAATACAAGCCAATTTATCAGGTTGGTAAATACGGCTTCAGAAGAATCCCAAGGAGTCGTTGAATATTAAGGATACGCCCTATCACTTTTATGCCAAAGTTATAATGTGCCACCAAGACTATGTTGTTTAAGTATGTCGTGACAGTGTTCTTCTGGCAGCAAATACTTTTTCCTAATGCTTTGGCCTAGAAAGGCCTGAGTATAATCACAGCTGTGCTGCTGAGGGGGGAAAAATCAAGAACTGTTTCATTGGCTTCTTTCCTGATTGTTGCTGTAAAATTGAAACTGATAGGAATCCTTTACTCTTAATTAAACTTTCATTGATTGCTGTGAGCTGTTTGGGCAAATCACTTTGCCATATTGCCTTTTCCTGGGTGGCTAAGTAATCTAATTATGTCATTCTCCCTCATGATTCTTGCTGATGGACCTTGTGGCCAATGCTTGTTTCCAGATCTAAATCACTTTTTTTGTTCCCAGATGTTTTGGGGACAAGAGAGGGCTCTTGGATTTTTAGATATCTAGCGCTGAGATTTTATGCTTCCCTGGGACAATTTATTACAATACAGCTACCCATGGAGCACTACTTATATGTCAACATCCTTAGCTAAGACGGCGCTCTTGAGAGAATAGATGACTTTTTTTCGTTAGAATTCAAGAAAAATAAGTACTTGAGCCAGTTCCAAAATGAATTGAGAGTAGTTCAGCCAGCACTTCGGGACAGATTCAAGCAAATATTGTTAATGTGCACTTCTCTAATTGGAGAGAAAGATTCAAATGTTCCAGCACTTCCATGGTCTAGTTTCCTTTGAAGGAACATCATGGGATACTGATTGTGTGTTATTTACATTCATGCTGACAATAGCTGAAGCTGTATATCTAAATAACTTCTAAATGCCCTAAGCCTCTGTGGCTCCACATTCAGTATCTCTGTTACAAATCCGGCTCTGTCTTTCAAAATGACAAGCATTTTACATGTGGGTGGGAACATCTGAATTATCTCACTTCCTTGGGAAGGGTGAGGGAGAAGTGGAAGAAGATAAAGACACGGACTTCTAGTCCTGCTCCACAATGCTTACCACACATCAGCTGCTGAACACACAGTCAAAGGTGAAACAAGAGCTGTGGGCTGGACTTCAACATGTGAGTGAACAGACCTATTATTTATTTGATTATCTTTATCTTTTCATCTTTTTTTTCAAACAGTTGCTTTGTTTGACTTGAGCTCTGACACAGATGTCTAGAAATTAGGCCAAGGTCCTTATGAAATTAAACAACCCTAAGACAAGTTTCTGATCCTTGATTGGGAAATTGTTCAAAAACAATTTCTGCAGGGGTTGTCTCATTGTGCAAAAGATAACACTCGCCCAGATTCCCTTTCCAAATACTATCAAGGAAAAACAAAAAAAAAATCCAAACCCAGCATGGTCTTCCTCTCCAGCTGATCAACCTAAGCACAGAACATTACCACTATAGTGCATAAATATGGAAAATGAAATAAGGGCATATATTTTTCTTTCTGATACTTATGCACAAACCTATCCTATTGACTCAAGTAAGACAGTTCAAGAATACAATGATTTTTCATGATCATAAATATCTGAATTGTGCTGTTTAAATATTTCCTTTATTGTTATCTTTCCTGGCATTTTGCATGACAAATTTGGCTGCACAGGCAGGAAGCCATGGCAAGCCATCTAACAAGGGATTCTCTGATATTACTAACAGTTCTTTGATGCCTTAAGCTCCCCCCCCTCAAATAATTTCCCTTAATCTTTTAAAATGAAGGTGCAGGGAATTAAAACATGTGCATGTTTTCATATAGATCCTGCTCTGATTGTAGCAGCCTGCATTCATGAACAGCAAAATAGACTTTTGTTTGTTGCATCTGCATCCACTGGTTTCCTGGCCAAATCTGAAGGCTGAGATAATGTGACTTAAGCAAAAGAGGTCAAATAAACTACTTTGTTCCCACACTGCAGGTGTTGCATCCACAGCATGAGCCCCTGTGGAATACCATGTATTCATCCTGGGAAGGGCTCCCATTGACGTCAGGCTAGGGACCTTAGAGAGTGCATTACAGATCAAGAATGACTGAATCCAAGGCAGCCAGAGGGAAAACCTGGGTTTTCCCCCCACAGCTGTTATCAATTAGTAATTTCTGCATTTTTCTCTAGGATACTGAAGGGTGAAGGAAAGAATCCTGTTTCTATCCCTAATCCCTAGGTTTGCAAAACAACCCCAACAATAAAAATACATTACTTTTGAGAATGTGGCATACTTTAATCTTGATATTTTATGGTGGGGGAGGACCTACAACCGTGGTTCCCCAACTATGAGGAAATCACCGTGCATACTTGAGTGAACAGAAGTAGAGAAAAGGTTTGCATGGAAACCGCGTGTTGTTTGTCACCTTCTTCAGGATATAGTGAGTGGGATAGTTCTTAACAGGGCTTTTTTTCTCATAGAACACCCATAACGGAGTTCCGGCACCTTTTTTGGATGGAACCTTGTAGGGTAGGCAAGGTGGGTTGTATGATCTGTGAGTTCCGGCACCTTTTTTTTTTTTTTTTTTTAGAAAAAAAGCACTGGTTCTTAATCCAAAGAGTGGCCTAAATGGATACTTTGGCACAGCATGTTACTTTTGCACAAGGGATCCCCTAGCAGGATCACTACTTGTTTTCCCTAATAATGCTTTGAACACTATCTTAGTTGGTTATAAATTCTCACTCTGAACCAAAAGGTTATAAAAACATCCACTTTGCCTCTTACTGGGCCACAAATCGGATGATACTGATAACAAGAAATTATACATGGAAAATTACTGCTTGCTGCCTGTGGATTTTTGTTATGAAAGTTTGCAAGTGCAACAGGACTACAATTTTTCCACAGATATTTCCACAGCTACGTAGGATAATAATACCTTAATCGCTCTAAGAAATATTTGTAGCCTGGCACTTTATGGGTTATCTTTGGAAATGTCTGATGAAAGTTCATAATATAGCAGGCAGTTTTACATAGCTCAGGCAACCCATCCTTTGCAGCAGATTCACTGATTTCCAGTACATTTTTAAGCTAAGTTTTCTTACACATTTCAGCTATACCTTTCTGATAGGAGAATTTTCTTATTGTTACATCTAGAATATTTTTATCTAGAGAAAATTACCTTTCGTGCTGATATATTTTCAATAATGACAGAGATTATCTATCTATCATCCATCCATCCATCCATCCATCCATCCATCAATCAAAAATGAATTCACTGTTCAATTTTTTCCCAGAGAAAAAAATCGGGAAAGAAATTGTTGGAAATTTCCAACATATCTAGAAGTCACCAACTGAGGGAGGCTGAAATGTTTTTTCTGAATCTTTCTCCAAAACTCAGAAGGATCACAGTGACTTTTCTTGGATAACATGGGGAAATGTCTCTGCTTGGAAATTTTGCAGTATAGGTAGCCCTCAATTTATGGCCACAATTGAGCCCCACATTTCTGTTGTTAAGTGAGTTTTGCCCCATTTTACGACTTTTCTTGCCACAGTTGTTAAGTGAATCACTGCACTTGATAAGTCAGTAAGTTGATTGCTAAATGAATCTGGCTTCCACATTGACTTTGCTTGTCAGAAGGTCGCAAAAGGTGATCACATGACACTACCCCCCAGGACACAGCAACGGTCATAAGTATGAACCAGTTGCCAAACCTCTGAATTTTGGATCACATGATCATGGGGAATGCTGCAAAGATTGTAACTGTGAAAAATGGCCATAAGTCACATTTTCCAGTTCTGTTGTAACTTTAAACAGTCACTAAATGAACTGTTGTAAGTTGAGGACTACCTGTACTGTAATGCCTTTCACCATTTATTCATATAGGATAGGGTGCGTGATTGACCTACAATCTGATCACACTGTTATCTGGAAATATATTGGTTGATGGATTGATTATATTCCATCTAGCTGACTCCAGAATAAAAGCATTATCTAGAAACAACAGTGGATATCCTTTAACTGCTACTCCTGCGATACATGCATGGGATAGAAAAGGTGGATAGAGAAAAATTCTTTTCTCTATCACACAATACCAGGACAAGGGGGCACTCCCTAAAGCTCATAGCTAAGAAAGTGAGGACAAATAAAGGGAAATATTTCTTCACCCAGAGGGTCGTTGATTTATGGAATTCACTTCCAGAAGGGGTCGTGACAGCTGTCAGCCTTGACAGCTTCAAGGCAGGGCTAGATAGATTCATGGATGCCAAGTGTATCGATGGTTATTAAAACGGATGTCCATGTGCCACCTCTATGTTGGTTGAGGCAGGCAGGATTCCCTTGAGTACCATTTGTTGGGGGTCAAGGGAAAGGGAGGGTTTTGCCTTCTCCTTCTGCTCAAGATCCCCATGTACAATTGGTGGGCCACTGTGTGACACAGAATGCTGGACTCGATGGGCTTTGGCCTGATTCAGCATGGCTCTTCTTATGTTCTTATATGCTTTTGTAAATGTTTACAGTCACATAGCCCTTTTGGAGAGTACTGCAACACTCTTCCTTATTAATGGGTCCCAGACATCATTGTCTCCCATTTGTAACCCTCTCAAGATTTCCCACCGTTGCTCCCATACAGGTAATCCTTGACGTACGACCACAATTGTGCCCAATTTTTGTTGTTGTTAAGTGAGTCATTTGTTCAGTGAGTTTTGCCCCATTTTACCATCTTTCTTGCCACGGTTGTTAAGTGAATCACTGCAGTTGATAAGTTAGTAACCCGGTTGTTAAGTAAAGCTGGTTTCCCCATTGACTTTGTTTGTCAGAAGGTCGCAAAAGGGGATCGCGTGAACTTGGGACACGGTCATAAGTATGAACCCGTTGCCAAGCCTCTGAATTTTGGATCGCATGATCATGGGGAATGCCGCAAAGGTTGTAACTGTGAAAAACGGCCATAAGTCACATTTTCTAGTTCTGTTGTAAGTTGGAATGATCACCAAACGAAATGTTGTAAGTCGACGATTACCTGTATTTTGTCTTTACAATCTAATAATAAACATATTGCAGAGAAAAGGGAAGGGCAACGGTACAACGTTTATCATGTAGGAACTTTATAAAACCCAGAAGCAGCTTTTCTTCCCTCCCTCCACTGCCCAACACTGAAACACAGAAAATCAACAAATCAAGTCAAATCATGTCCAAGGACTTTTTAAAAATACATATATGGACTGGTATGCTTATATGCAGACACATTTTAATACCAAGGCTACCATACCTGAGTTGCAAAAATCGCGTCAACCACTAGATGACTTGATCTCTGCTTCTCAAAAAAGCAATGGGCAAGAAAAGATTGATTTTTTTTCCTTGCTAATTTTAACCTACTCCCAATAGAGAGAAAGCATTTAAACATACATCAAATAGACAGAATCACCAGAGCAATTAAAATTCTGGCAGACTAAATCAAACCAGCAAACAAGCATTGCCTACAGTTGTTTGGCTATTGGTGGAAGCATGGTCAAAAAGTAGAGGACTCTCTTCCTCCCCCCCCCCAGCTACTTATGACTCCTTTTACACTACAGCATAAAAAGTGACATGAAGGTGGAAAGGTGCAATAGGAAAAATACAAGTGTGTGTTGACCTGAATTTTGATATTTTGATATTTGATATGTCTACTATTATGGGTCTTCTGACAAATCACAGCAATTTTCCAGCTACCAGTTGGGGGGGAAATGATGCCTTCCTTTACTGAAGTTGCCAACTTTTTATGGCAGAGATCCTGTGGATTTAATAGGAGAGATACAATGGTCAAACGGTTCCTGAGGAGGAAACTTTCAGCTACTGAACTCTCCTTGAAGGTTACATGGGAAATCCACCAGGGAAAAGAAGAGGAAAAACTTGGCAATACCCAGAAGTCTTCAAGCAGTTGTGGCCACATTTGTAGAACACCTTGCAATTTTCAGTAGTTGCAACTTCTCCGTTTCACAGTTTCTGTTAACTTGGGACCCTGGAATTGCATAAATAGTTAATGTGGATTCAGGAAAAGAGACCTTTGTCTCTTTAAGGCAAGAGGAACTGCTAGCTGTATATCTTTACCGTGCTGTTGGGTTATAAAAACATACGTCCTCGCTGTTTTATTACATCTATAAACATCAGGCTGCAGTTGACTGTTCCCTGGATTAGAATGTCCTAGGGCTAAGGCTACATATATTTACCTAGGAGTAAGTCTCATTTAATTCAATGCACGTACCTTGTGGGTAAATAACTTTAAACTTTGCACGTAAATTTAGAAAATGAGAGGGACAGAAAGTACAATATCTAGGGCAGGGATTCCCCCTCCCCCCTTTTTTTTAACTGGATTGTTTTTAGAGGACTTGGTCATGCTCATGTAAGCTTCAGGCAGTGCCAAATACTGAAAAGCAGTGAATGTGGGATACAATTTATTCTTGGTTTGGCCTTTTATATCGTTCTGTGTCGGTGGATGGTAAGCAGAAAGAAATCTTTTATGCTACTTTACTTCTGGTTCAGTTCTTGGATTGCTGACAAAAGTAGGGAACTGCTTTCTTTTTGAATAGATGAAAGCCATTTGCTTGAGCTATCTTGCTGTTTATTATTTTGTTTTGCTTTATTGAAATACAGTAAATAACCAATCTCTTGCACAGGATGAATCTATTCAGAAGCTTTGCTTTAGCTTAAACCTTTCTATGATTATTCACATTCATCATCACAGATGAATCTTTGCAAAAATGCTAACTTGGAAAGATAATAATATATTTTATATATACAGTATATATCAGAAAATGAGTTTGAATGAACACATGCTTTAAAGTACATAATCAATGAGTTTAATTCCTCACGTAAGCATTTAGTTATTTATTGATTTCAACAATTTCTGCATAATAGTATTTCTTGCTTCGTGATAGTAGGTCTAAATATTACAGTTATTTAAAATAGTAACTTTTCATGGAAAATGCGTTGCTAAAGATAATTTGTGTATATCGGTACTGATCCATAATTTGATTAATCTGAAGTATTATGTTTTAAGGGTTCCCAACTTGCAGAAATTCTAAAATACATGTATTTATGAAATACACAGATGAATGGCTATTAATTTTATCTTTATATAAGGACCTTGTATTCAAATCCTAGTGTTTAAAAGCAATGCTCACATGCACACAAGTATAATTTTGTCTTTACATTAAGTTCATGCATTGTGGCTGTTAACATTACAGACTGAATTGTTTTATAGCACATGCCACATTTTCTTTAAAGAAAAGAAAAGAAAAAACAATTGGAATCTCAGAGCTGTAGGCTAGATTAGGAAAGTGGAAGGAACATCATTTAAAATGACAGTGGCAAATCATGGATTTATCTATTAAATCACCAGGAAGTGAGTTTAACTTGAGGGAATGTTTATTCATCTGTGAACAAACATTCCCTCAAGTTATGTAGGAACCACAGATTTATTTTTACTATTAAATAATTGGCTTCAGCAGTTTCTGTTAAGTTTCCCAGATCATCTGGCAAGCCACTATTGGAGACAGTTTATTAACACCTTTGGTCTGTGACTTTTCTTGATTCCTCAAACCCTGATGAATAAGAAAATGCACAAAATATTCTGAAATATCACTTCCACATGCAACAGTTTAATAAAGATCAATTTGTATTACTGCAGGGGTTCAGAAATAGCCTGAACTTTTGTATATCGGAAATCTAGTATACTGCTTTTCTCCACTTTAGGAATAAACCTGGATTATCTGTAGTCCCAGCTAATTTATTTTGTTTGTTTGTTTATTTAAAATATTTGTATAGCCACCCATCTTAAACACCTCTGGGCAGTTCACAACAATAAAATTAAGTATAAAACATAAGTCATAAAACTATTTTTTTTTAAAAAGCAGCACTTCAACCGGTTTCTCGTAACCATCTCCAGATATCCTCATTCTATCTCAATATATACCGGTATATATATACATCTTTTAAAGGTTTTATGTATGTTAAAATGCTGCATCAGACACTCTTAGCCATATAACTTCTTAAGATAATCACCCAAAAATAACTGTACTGGAAACTTTTAACACTACCAGCAAAATCTGTGCATTTGAATATTGTGGCAACAACTTCAAAAACCTGAACAGTGACAGTTGCATTGGGCTTGATTGTGTTCCTTGCAAATTCTGTCACATAAAGATAAATAGATGAAATATTATTTTCAGGATTGTTTAAGGAATGAGAGGGCCCGATGCAACATCAGATATGGAAGCACGCTTCTGTATCAGTTTTAGCGTAATATTTCCAGTAGATTCTACAAAATGAGATGTAAGAGGAAGAATCAATACATTTTAAAAGAAATAACTCTCTCTTCTGATGATGTACAGGAACAGAATAGATTCCCTCACTATGCAGTAAATCCTGCCTAGGAGAATAACTTTGTTGACTGATTACTGTTTTTGTAACAAGAACAGAGTCTATACCCCATCAAGAAATGGGTTAAATGCTGCCCGTGGTGGGGAAAAAATCAGTATCAGATTTGGAGTGGTAGACAAGACAGAATGACTGCTAACCTCTAATACAGTGTTTCTCAACCTTGACAACTTTAAGATGGGTGGACTTCAACTCCCAGAATTCCCCAGCCAGCAAATGCTGGCTGGGGAATTCTGGGAGTTGAAGTCCACCCATCTTAAAGTTGTCAAGGTTGAGGAACACTGCGCTAATATAATTATATTTTCCAAACTTAAAATAAAACTGAGGGAATGTATACAATAAATGGCCAATGTGGGCATACCGGTAATTATATTGGGCAAACTGGAGAATATCAGCATCCTGGAACACTGCAACAGATTTTTCTCCAGAATGATTAGAGGGTCATTGTATAACCATCCAAAATAATTAATAACAGAACAGAGTTGGAAAGGAGGTCTTCTAGTCCAACTCCCTGCTCAAGCAGGAGACCTATCCCATTCCAGACAAGCGGCTGTCCAGTTTCTTCTTAAAAGCCTCCAGTGATGGAGCACCCACAATTTCTGAGGGAAAGCTGTTCCATTGGTTCATTGTCCTCACTGTTAGGTAGTTTCTCCTTAATTCCAGGTTGCTTCTCTCCTTGATCAGTTTCTGTTGTGAGTGTCCCTAGACCAGCTTGGGAAGTGTCAGAGGATGAGGATGAGCAGCCAGACCCCTCTGGGTGTTTTCCCCTCCCGGCAGCCAAGGAAGAGCAGCCAGGCCCCTCTGGGTATTTTCCCCTCCCGGCAGCTGAGACAGACAGGGAGGAGATTTACAGGCAGTCTGGGTCAGATTCGCAAAGTGAGGGGTCAGATTTGGATCAAGAAGATAGATGGCTTGATCCGAGATTCCGAAGGTTTGATAAGCGAAGGTGTCAGTTAAGTGGAAAAAGGAAGTAATGGGGGGAAGTGACGTATCGGAAACTATATTAGAAAGGAAAAGAGAGACTACGCCTTTGTCACGAGCAACGTTAATCAAGGAGTAGCCTGATATCTGGAGCAGTGCGTTTGAATTCAGTCTTCTGATGTTTTGGAAATCTACGGAAGAATAATGAGGTCTTGGAAAATGTGATAAAGAAAGAGTGAGTTAATTGGAAGGTGTGGGAAGAGCATGTTTTAATCTAAATGTAAATAAATGAGACTTGGCCGTTCCTGCCAGCAAAATGCCAGCAGCGTGCTTTGAAGTGAATCCTTTTGAAATGTGTTAAATAAACCTCTTAAAGACATATTTATGTGGATTTTAATGAGCTGAGAGGGGCAAGACAGAACAGTTTCCATCCATTCTTTCTTCATTTTGCCTTCTGGTGCTTTGGAAAATAAGTTGACCCCCTCTTCTTTGTGGCAGCCCCCCAAATACTGGAACAGTGCTACCATGTCAATCCCAGTCCTTCTTTTCTCTAGACTACCCAATTCTTGCTACCATTCTTCATATGTTTTAGTCTCCGGGCCCTGTAACCAGCTCAATTATATTGGTGTAACTGAGCTCCCCAAAACACCAATGAGCTGGTTATTCAGATATAAGGACTTTGGGCAAACTAAACTAGTTCCCATACATAGGAGAACTATTAATAGCTATAATTTTCATGGTATTTATGATTGTTTGTGGGTATTATGCTACATTGAATTCAGGCTGTATATAAAGATGTAACAACTTGTTCCAAGTTTAGTTTTAGTTCTCCTATGAAAAAAGAGTTAAATGACTAGTAAAAATCAGTTCTGTCATTTCACTAATAAATAGCCATGAAAGAGCAGTTTATACTCTATGAATAATATTATTTATTAAAGATGCCAAATCCAAGTGAAATACAATGCTTTTGCTAAAAGGAACATGTTCTGGATCGTATAGCTCTATGTAACCCTAACTAGAGAGCATGTATCTGTATATTAGATTATCTGGCATTTATTGAGTTTAGTGTTGTTTCCTTAAGAGATGGATTATGGGAAATGCAGTTTAGCTAGTCAGTCATCTCATGTTAATGGGTCAGTGGGAGGAGTTTCTGAGTTGCTCTCAGGACATACTGGCTACTGCCCAGTGTGGAATGCCTTTGTTCATCCAGCCTCGTGCTTCCCAGCCACACGGCTTGGAGGGCCTATGCTAACATGTGATGCTTATGCAGAAGAAGAGGGGAAAATCCATTATCAATTTACCTATGGAAATGAACAGAGATGTGTTATCCAGAAGCTACAACATAAAAGCAAGTATTTTCTCTGAATAAACATTTTTATCTGTTATGCAATCATTTCTATTGAGTGGTCTGTCTGCCCTAGATTGGACAGAGAAGCAAGTTGTTCTGCCAAGAGAAGCAAGTTGTTCTGTTGTTCTGTCTGGCTCAGAACAAACAAATGCAGGCTTACAGCAGAGAAAAAGTGGAAAAGAAGCATTATGAAAAGTTGTTGGCTTTGAAAATAATCTGATGATGAAAATATAGTTTTGAGAGAGCTAGGTGAAGAAATAAGCAACACAAGAGGTTTGGAACACAATACTTTGAGTAAAAATGTAAAATTGGCATTGTGACAATTATTCTTGAACTTATTTAGCATTACATAGCAGGTGGGAACATGTATAGGTAGCCCATGACTTACAAGAGTTCATTTAGTGACCGTTCAAATTACAATATCACTGGAAAAACTGTTTTTCACACTTATGACTTTTGGAGCATCCTCATGGTCACATGATCAAAATTCAGTTGCTTGGCAACTGACTTGTATTTAGGACCGTTGCAGTGTCCCAGGGGTCATATGATCATCTTTTGCAGTCTTCTGAGAAGCAAAGTCAATGGGGAAGCCAGATTCACTTAACATTACTGCATTACTAATTTAAGAACTTCTGTGTACCACTTAACAACTTACAGCAAGAAAAGTTGTAAAATGGGGCAAAACTCACTTAACAAATGTCTCACTTAACAACATAAATTTGGAGCTCAATTGTGGTCGTAACTCAAGGACTAGCTGTAAGCAATCTTGACTGATCTTGAAAAAGTAAGCATGGTCAGGCATGATGAGAAAACTGCTAGGAAAATGTCAGAATTGAAGCTAAACTAGGAGTTGGAGATGCATCCCAGAAGGTAATTGCAAAATATTTCCATACTATGGAATATATATGAATGTGACTCGGTTGGGAAAATTGAGAATTAACAGAACTGGCAGTACAATACGGTACTTCAGGCAACATCAGAAGGGGAAGATAAATAAAACCTGTCTGAAAGATGCAATAAATCAATATTAGAAGTGGCCCTATTATTACCGTGTCTGAGATGTGAGAATATAATTAAGGCATTTGGTAATAAAGCAATATCAAAAACTAGGCATCGAGTGAGCCTCCTTATGCAAGCATCCCGCACAGAGAGGCCACCGCTACCTACAAAAGGCCTTTCCATGCTATTATTTTGAAGGTCTTACTCTGTGAGTAAACATACATGGAGATTACATATTTACCACCAGAGGAGAGCAAGTGAGCAAAATGCTTTGGCTTTGTATTTTCCTTCTGTTTCTTTTGGAATTTTTGTTGTAGCAAGTTCTGAAAAAGATGAGACAAAATGGATGTACTTCAGCGTCAAGAGAACTTCAGATTCCATGGAATAGACGTTCCCATGTTCTAGCTGTTAAGTACTGGGTTCAAGTGCAATGATGAAGACACATGGCAACTTGAAGAGTTCTTTATTCTTACACCTAACAACTAACAAAAGTAAACAGTCTTCTTTTAAAGGCGAATGGTCCCAGACAACGGCAAACAATGTAACAAGCTACTTCTTGCCCTGCGCATGCGCGCAAGGCTGTTGCCGCTCAGTCTGGTCCTGGGCAGCCAGCGTTGTGCACATGCGCACAAGGCTGGTGCCAACCAGTCTGGTCCCAGGCAGCTTTTGGAATGCCCAGGACCAATGCAACGTCCCGAGCCTGCTTTTGCAGGCTCGGGACACAACACCCTTCCCCCCTAGATGGAACATATACCTTACACACACAGGTGTACCTTCACAGGCAGGAGTGTTACACAGCCCATTAATCAAATGCAATGAGTTGGAACTTTGAGTCTGCCTGCAGACAAACTCCTTCATTTTTTGTAATATCTGAACATTACCGAAATCAAAAAATAGTACAACAGTCTATCCAAATGCTTCCTGTCTTCAGGTCTTCCTGAACTATCCTATTGACTTGACAGCAACTTCACAAATTCCTGAAGATGTTTGGGTGGGCACTTGGCCCGCTGCGACCTCCTAAGGCCAGAAGGGATTGCCTGGCCCACCTGCTCGCTTACCAGGCAAGGCAGACCATGGCGTTGCTGTCTCAAATGCCCAGGTGACCCTGGTGAGGGTGCCTGGCCTACCTGCTCGCCTACCAGGCTAGGCAGGCCAGGACTTTGCTGCCCAGAATACCTGGTTGACCCGCCCATCTGCTAGCTGGCTGGACCCTCTAAGTCCAGACCAGCATACCTTGGAGGGGTGGTAGTCCCCGGATCCACAATGGATCCTTCTTGGGAACACTGTCCCTCGAACCCAAGTCCAGCAGATGGATAGTGCTGAGTCACGGAAGTACCCCAGTACCCAGTGGTCCCTGAGCATGTGCCCAAGGTGTCAGAGTCAGGAGTTACTTCCCTGGCAACCCCCCTTGCTGATGACCTCCTTGTGGGAGCAATTGCGGAATTGGACAAGCGTCCCTGTTGGAATTCTTCTTCTCTTGCAGTTTGTGTATTGTTTGGATACCCCCGATCAGTTTCCCTGTCTGGAGTGATGATGGATGAGTGGGATGACCCCCTATCCCATGAATTCCTGTCAGGAGCACTTGTGGAACCCTGTGATGGCCAGTGAAACTGATCCCCAGAATGCATACTATAGTCCTCCTCCCCCCCCCCAGAGCAGAGCCAGGAGCGGAAGGGTGAGAGTCCAGTCTCCAATGTAGTTGGTCTATGTGTCTGCGCAGAACGCGGCCATCTTCCAAAGCCACTTCGTATGACAAAGGCCCTGAGACCTTACAGACCACAGCTGTGACCCAAAGATGACCAGGCCCATAGTTTCTTGCCCAAACCAGATCGCCCACTTGGAGTTTCCTAGGTACTCATGGTTGTGACACCAGGGTGCAGCCTGTCCAGTTTAGTAATGAAGCGGCGACCCCAGTGGAGTTCAGCTGGGCTCTTCCCTGTGGCAGTGTATGGTGTGGTGCGAAGTGCAAGAAGGAAATCTGCTAACCTGTGATGCCAGTTACCATAAGTCAATTTCTTGAGGGCATCTTTGGTTGTGCGCACCATCCTCCCTGCCAATCCATTGGAAGATGGATGAAAAGGAGCCGAATTGCAGGGCGAATCATGTTGGCCTGGAGAAAAGCCTGGAACTCAGAAGAGGTAAATTGAGGGCCATTATCTGAAACCAGAACATCTGGAAGACCGTGTGAAGCAAAAATTCCTCTCAACA
Source organism: Bothrops alternatus (assembly GCA_034064705.1). Classification (NCBI taxonomy): domain Eukaryota; kingdom Metazoa; phylum Chordata; class Lepidosauria; order Squamata; family Viperidae; genus Bothrops; species Bothrops alternatus. The sequence continues at coordinate 4,985,173 of JARGCV010000027.1, forward strand.
CTTGGATGGGCCTGGCAGTAGTAGTGGAGGAAACAGCAACAACCTCTAAACACTTGGAATGGCTGTCAACAACAACCAGGAAGAATTGCCCCTGAAAGAGCCCAGCGTAATCTATATGTACCCTAGACCATGGGGTTTGAGTTTCCTCCCACCTATGTACTGGGGCCTGAGGCATTTCAGGCCTAGACTGTTGACACACTTGACACCCGTGCACCTGAGCCTCGATGGCTTTATTGAGTCCAGGCCACCAAAGATGACTGCACGCAAGCGCTTTCATCCTGACTGTACCAGGATGTCCCTCATGGAGAGAGATCAAGATTCTAGACCTCAATGAGGCTGGGCTCACTACCCTGCTACCCCACAACAGGCAACCCTTAAAAGTGGACAACTCATGCTTCTTGGGCCAGAAGCTTTGGAACTCCGTATCAGTGCACTTGTCAGGCCATCCTGACAGCACCCATGTCAGCACGCGTGTAAACCTGTGATCAGTGGCAGTTTCTGCAGCCACATCCCTAGCATTGAGGGGAGACTCAGGCAACTCCTGGATGGACAGAATATTAATGGCTGGAGCAGGATCTGGTTCTACTTGGTTCAGGGGTAGTCTACTCAGGCCATCAGCATGGCCCATTTCTTTCCCAGGTTTGTGAACTAATGTATAGTCATATGCTGACAGGAAAATGAACCATCTCAACATATGAGGAGAAATAATGTGTGGGGTCTGTTTATTAGTGGTAAACAAACCCAGCAGAGGCTTATGGTCAGTAAAGACCGTGAAGTGGCGGCCATATAAGAAATCATGAAATTTCTTAATGCCAGCTACTATGGCCAAGGCTTCTCTGTCAATTTGAGCGTAATTCTGCTCTGCAGAAGACAGAGTCCTTGAATAATAGGCCACGGGGACCTGTGTCCCATCAGCCTTCAGATGGCTAAGTACAGCTCCCACCCCATAAGGAGATGCATCGCATGCAATGCAAACAGGCAGTTGCTCATTGAAATGCACTAAAACAGCATTAGAAGTGAGCAAAGCTTTAACCTCATTGAAACTTTTTTCATGGACTTTAGTCCACTGCCAAGGAGCCTTCTTGTCTAAGAGCCTGTGTAGTGGCTCTGCTACTGCAGCTTTATGTGGGAGGAATGCATGGTAAAAATTTAATAGCCCCAAAAAGGCTTGCAGCTCACTCTTAGACTTAGGGCTTGGGGCCTGTTGGATAGCCTGCAATTTAGTTTCAGCAGGGTGAATGCCTTGAGCATCTATCTTGAATCCTAAGAAGTCAGTAGAAGTGACTCCTATCTTACATTTATCTTTCTTTAGTTTAAGGCCTGCTTTTCGAAAATGAAGCAAGACAGCCCTTAACCTCTCTGCTAAATTTTGAGATGACTCCCCAGCAATGAGGACGTCATTGAAGTAGGGACAGACCCCAGGAATACCTCAAAGTGTGCTCTCCATGACACTTTGGAATATGCCAAGGGCTACATTTACCCCAAATTGCAGTCTCTTGACCTTAAATGCCCCTCTGTGAGTTACAATAGTCTGGGCCTCTGCAGCTGCCTCATCAACAGGTAGCTGTTGATAGGCTTGTGCCAGGTCCAACTTTGCAAAAATACGCCCCCCTTGAGGGAGGCCAAAGTGTGACTTACCACAGGTACTGGATAAGCATGCTGTTGCAGCGCCTTATTCAGTGTGCACTTGTAATCAGCACATATACGTATGGCCCCATTAGCCTTTAGAGGTGTTACTATGGGGATCTCCCATGGACTTGAGTCCACAGGTTCCAGAATGCCCTGCTGGAGCAATTTGTCCAGCTCAGCATCAATCTTACCTTTGAGGGCAAAAGGTACCCTCCTAGGTTTAACCCTGATTGGTGTGATGTTTGGGTCTAACCTTAGTGAAATGGGAGGCCCCTTGTAGGATCCTAACTCTAAACTAAACACATCTGCAAACTCCCTGCAGACTTCTGCAAGGCTAAATGTTTGCACATGGTGCAGCCCAGTTACCTGGATTCCTAGAGCCTCAAACCAATCAAGTCCAATAAGACTTGTACATTCACCCACAACAGCCACCACATCTAGGGGACCCTCAAAATCCTTATGCTGTACTTTAAGGGTGCCCCCCTTAACGCACACCATAAAATTCTGAAAATCTGTAAGAATTAGATTAGATGGCCTAAGTTTAACTTGAAGGCCACTGCTGCTGCATATCCTTTTGAAGGTATTAATGGAAATAATGGAAAGAGTGGACCCAGTGTCCAGCTCCATGGATAAGGGAACCCCTTGCAATCTTAAGTTAATGGACAGTTTCTTTTTAAGGGGCTTATGTGTACCTGTTCTCAAAATACTCCTGCACGATGCGCAGAAGCCCACCCTATGTTGTCTGGGGACCCTGGTACCTTTCAGACGCAATTCTTCACGAGGTTGGACCTTCTGGTGACCCAAACAGACGGATGCTATGTGGCCTTGCCTGCCACATGTTCTGCAGATGGCAGAATGGAATTTGCCGTCAGCTCACTTGTGGCGACCTCCACACCTGAAGCATTGAAGAGATGCTGGGGCCTTTTCTGGACATTCCTTCTGACTCCTTTCAGCTGGCTAGTAAAGCCTATTCACCTCTTCTTCAGGATCCTCGTCCGATCCTTCTCGAGCGTCCTCTTGATGGACTGTAGCTGTCTCTGTAGAGTTCCTGGTGAGCCGTAAGGTCTTCACAACCCCACCTGCTGCTTCTTCAGCTGTCACCTCTCTTAGTGCATCTTGGAAAGAGACTTCTTCCTTAGCAAAAATCTTCTGCTGCAAGTCTCTGTTCCTTAAGCCACAAACGAGAATCTATCTCGCAGCCTCTCTTCCAGATCTTTGAACTCACAAGGCCTGGCTGCTCTCCTTAAAGCCGCAATAAAGTCTGTAGCAGATTCACCCTGCCTCTGGTCCCTTTGATCAAACATGTGTATCCAAGCAATGACAGACAACTTTGGCTGGAAATGATCCTTCAACAGCTTCTTCAAGTCAGTATAATTCACTGACTCCAGAGGTGCAGGGGCCACCAGGTTCTCTGCAATTTCAAAGGCTTCCTGACCACAAACACATAACAAAGTTGCAGCCTTCAAGCCATCCTCTCTAATCTGGTTTACTCTGCAGTAGTTTTCCACCCTTGCTACATAAGAATTCCATCTTTCTGGGTGTGAGACATCAAAGTCAGATAAACAACCTATCTTTGCCATTCTTAGTTGTAATCTTTACTATTTGCTCCTCTGCAATTGTTCTAAGGGAAAGGCTCTTGTAGCCAAACTCATCCTCCAGCGACTCTCTACTGGCAGGCTGGAACGCTGATTTAGACGCCGTCTTTCCTCTTCAGGACTTCTTGGTAAGTCCTCAAAGCTTCTCCATCCTTGTCGCCAGTGTTAAGTACTGGGTTCAAGTGCAATGATGAAGACACATGGCAACCTTGAAGAGTTCTTTATTCTTACACCCAACAACTAACAAAAGTAAACAGTCTTCTTTTAAAGGCGAATGGTCCCAGACAACGGCAAACAATGTAACAAGCTACTTCTTGCCCTGCACATGCGTGCAAGGCTGTCACCACTCAGTCTGGTCTCAGGCAGCCAGCGTTGTGCACATGCGCACAAGGCTGGCGCCAACCAGTCTGGTCCCGGGCAGCTTTTGCAGGCTCAGGACACAACCAATGCAATGTCCCGAGCCTGCTTTTGCAGGCTCAGGACACAACACCAGCCATGCAAAATTCCTTTGTCACAATGGAGGGGAGGGGAAATCTGAAACTAAAACTGAGTCTCCCATCTCTGAAAGGAGTTGCCTGTCTATTCAATGGCTTCTTGTGGCCTAGTGAGTTCCTGATATGAACAGGACAGTACAAAATCCATTGTTCTAGTTCTCAGGACAAAAGGAATACTGGAGTAATATATTTTTAATCTCTTCCATTTTACAAACAGTTAGGATGACAAAGCTTGTAATCTTTTCAAAAGACATTATTTGTCAGAGTCTATTGTGGGATATAACTGGTTTCTTTTTTCATGATATCAACTTTCTTATAATTTTATATTTTATTTCTAATAGAGAAAGAACAATTGTTTCAGAATTTGCTGGAGCAGGTGGTTGAACAACTTTCAAGGTAACCCTTTTTTCTATACAATAATTTTAAAACTATGGAGCTTCCACAGAGGACTCCTGCCCCTGGGGCTGATTTGCAATTTCAGTGTGTAACTTGCAAGCCTGGAGCTCCATGGAACTTGGAGGCAAGGCCGTTTTCAGAATTGCAGAAACTTTTACCTCACCTTGCCTGTCCTCACTTGAACTTGGTGCTTCTCTAGTCAATTTCATAGGCAAACAAATCAGCAAACCTGATCTTCTAGTCAGTTTCTAAATTCCTGCAAGAACTTGCACAGCTCTATTTTCTTTGCTTGTGTAAAAGAGTGTCCCTGGATACTTGCCCCCTCTCACTCACATTCCAACATCTGGTTTCAGGGAGCCACCACTTAACTGTACAATTTGAGGCCCTACCCTACCATGGCTGTACCTAGTGGGAAAATCCCTGGCCGTTAGCTAGAACCTATGTGAGACCATCATCTTGGTTTTCAGCCATATGCAAAAAGGAGGTATTTGGATAGCCACAAAACTTTCACCTCAAACCAACAGCTCAGATTTTTTTGAACTGAGCAACAAAAGCTAGTGTGCTGTACTGGTAAAGATGCAGAACATAGAAATGGGGAGGCCCAGACTCTCATCAATCTACAGCTGCATAAGCTTACTGGATGATTCTGGGCAAGTCACCCTCAACCTAACCAACCCCACAGGGTGGTTGTTGTAGGGGAAATAACAGGACAGAGTATGATCTGTGCCACCTTGAGCTTGTATATAACAAGTAGAAGACAAATTAATATAGAAATGCCAGTAACATATATTGGAAACATGGAGGAGAGGGCTAGCAGAGTGGTATTTTAGCTTTCTAGGTGAGACAGAAGTGAGGGGAGTTTTCTTACTCTAGGAGCTACCATAACTTGGAAGAGAGGGCACTGACTGAATGGCAATTTTTACATTGGTCTACTTCAGCGGTTCTCAACCTGTGGGTCGCGACCCCATTTGGGGTCGAACGACTATTTCACGGGGGTCGCCAAACATCGCAGTCTGCCATTTTTTTTTTGGTCGGCCTTTTTTTGGGGGGGGTCGGCCATTTTTTTTCCCTTTGCCATGCGGGCCGTCGCACCGCGCATGCGTGATGCGGGCCCGCCTTTTTTTGGGTCGGCCATTTTTTTATTTATTTATTTTGGTCGGCCATTTTTTTCCCCTTTGCGATGCGGGCCGTCGCGCCGCGGGCCCGCCTTTTTTGGGGGGGTCGGCCATTTTTTTTTATTTTTTTTTTGGTCGGCCATTTTTTCCCTTTGCGATGCGGGCCGTCACGCCGTGCATGCGTGATGCACCCCATCACGTCACACATGCATGATGCACCCCATCGTGCCACGCATGCACGATGTGGGCCCGCCATTTTGGGGGGGGTCGGCCATTTGTTTTTTGTTTTTTTGTTTTTGGGGGGGCGGGGTCGAGCCCCGGAAAAGGTTGAGAACCGCTGGTCTACTTGTTATTTGAAAGCTAGCAAGATTGAAAAATACCGTAAGATTTGTTTCAAAATGGTTTGGTGGTTTAGGAATAGAAATGGTGCTGTGCTGAAGAACCCTATTGTACATCCTTCCTTCTTTCCTTGCAGTTCTCAAACAGTGTAGTCTGGAGTGGGAAAATGGATAAGATTTATTCATTGAAGGCTACAAAAATATGCACCCATGACTGAAATGAAGTCACGTTAAATCCAGTGCTAAGGAAACATTCCCCTGTTGCAATGTATACACTTTCTTCATATTGAAAAAGAAAAGAGAATTATCTTCATTATAGATGAAGTTTTAGGAAAAATATACATTTAACTTGAATCAATTTCATAAAATTAAAATTAACCCAAATCATGGCCAGTTTATTATATTTGAATAAACATGGATGTGCAGTTGCCCATTCTAGAAGTGTAAAACTGTATATCACTATAAGTTTATATTTACATGTAGCAAATAAAGCACTCCTAACATGTATACTGATTCCTCCATTTATTTCAGAGAAGAATTGTTTTACATATCACTCATGAAGGAGCCTTATCTTTCCTTCTAATCTGAATTAAATGGGGAACCTTTATGGACAGGAGGGGATCCATAGGTTGAATGTAAGATTTTCATATCAAAAGCTGATCTTTAGCTGGGAAATAGACAGTAACTGGACACCTTTAGTGGTTTTATTTTGAAGTATCTTTCAGTGCATTCAGATATTGCCTTTCAGTATTTATTTTCCCATCAACAGATATTATGTTTTTCATGCATATCTTCTTACTTAAGTTTGGGACTGTTATTTCCTTTCCAGGGTATTTAAAATTGATGAACTGAAAACTGAAGTATTTAATCAACTGGCAATGCTGGAGAAGAGAGTGGAACGTGAGTTCTTTTTTTCTACTAGTACAACAGAATAGAAATTTTACTGGTTTAATCATCTGTTCATATTAAATATATAAAATGTATACAGTAAATACAAAAAAAAATAGTAGGATATATTCCTGATAAATTGACACACTATAGTTAATCCCAGTCAGATCTAAACAAGCTGTCCTCTTCAAAATGGCCTTTGATATAAAGACTGTGGGCTTATTAGTGATATGCAGATTCATTCCCTGCAGAAAGTAACATATTTGCTCCTGGGTGCCCCAATATTTTTGTTGTTTTTAAATACTCTAAATAACCAGTCCTTTTTGCAGAATTCAGTTTGCAATCAATGAGGATATGTGCGATATTTTTAACTGCTGGTGCATCACAGATACACAATCTTCCTCCAAATGGAGTTCCATAAAATCTCTCAGATCTTATCATGAAATCAGATTGTTTAAAATGAGCTTTAGAAAAAAAAACCTCTTTGATGTTGAGGCATATAAGTTGTTAAATATTTTTCTAACTGGGAGGTTAATTTGGGTTGAGCCAATCATTTCAAGGAATGTGATGCAGCTAAAGATCAGCTTTTGATATGAAAATCTTACATTCAACCTATGGATCCCCTCCTGTCCATAAAGGTTCCCCATTTAATTCAGATTAGAAGGAAAGATAAGGCTCCTTCATGAGTGATATGTAAAACAATTCTTCTCTGAAAGAAGAATTGGGCATCTTGGGCAGCCACATCCATTCAGCTTCTCTGAAATATTTAGTAGTAGTAGTAGTAGTAGTAGTAGTAGTAGTAGTAGTAGTAGTAGTAGTAGTAGTAGTAGTAGTAAAGTTGGAAGGGACCTTGGAGGTCATCTAGTCCAATCCCCTGCTCAGGCAGGAAACCCTATACCATTTCAGACAAATGGCTGTCCAGTCTCTTCTTAAAAACAGTGTTGGAGCATTCACAGCTTCTGGAGGCAGGTTGTTCCACTGGTTAATTGTTCTAACTGTCAGAAAGTTTCTCCTTAGTTCTAGGTTGCTTCTCTCCTTGCTTAGTTTCCACCCGTTGCTTGGCCTTCATATTTGCTTGGACTGGGAATTGGATGGAGAATCAATATTGTGAGATGGCATTTGAAAGCTGGGCAGCCCCAAGCACCAGGGCGCATATTATGCAACTGTTCTTCAAAACCAAGCTTGAGATTTTCTATAACAAGCTGAAGCCTAGAATAAATTTGCATCCATGTGAGATTTTAATCTTTTTGTGAACATACAGTACCTTGTGCCTTCTTTTTGGCAGGGTATAGTATAGTATTGGAAAAAGAGAAGGAGAAAAAGCAGCCTTTCAAGTCTAAAATTCTTCATTCTCATCTTACGTCATTTGTACAGAAAGTTAATATAAACTCTTTAATCCTGTACAGTAAATTTATATTCTTCTCAATAACCTGAGAAGTCTGCTGCAGTTCTAGATAAGATCCTTTAATTGTGATTCTTTCTCTGAAAAGCAAAATGAAGGCCTTGTTCAAAGGTGTTTTGAGTACTGTCTAAATTCAGTGGCAGATTTGCTGAGAAGGAAGTCTGCAATATTCCAAAGTTGTAAGAAAACCTTTACCTTGGATCCTAGAAGTGCAAAATTAGGAATATTTAAAATATAGTTCTTTGGGTAGGAGGTAGAAAGTATATTGAGGGAGATGACTAGGTTGAGCCAAAGGAAAGGGTCAAACATGTCATCAATCTTGAGTCCCTTCGCACCCATAAGAGATCTAAGTCCAGCCCACCTTGAATTCCATTGATTCTTACCTCCACCAATTTGCTTTGACAGTAGTTCAGATTTAGCATGCAATAAACCTATATATTTATTTGAACTGTCTGGACTCCTGATTTCCTGCACTTGACATACATTTTTTTAAAACTAAGAAAGAAGTAGTATAACAAATTCACATGTATCGAATAGCCTCCTTGTTAAGACCCTTATGTAATCAACACATTTTGATTGATTATGTGCCATCAAAAAATCAACTATTATAATACTTCAAAATGATAATTTTGAGTATTGGAATTTTTGTATAATTTTCACAATCTACATGTAATAAAGATTTGTGTCTGCAAATTACTGCCTTGTAAAAACAAAACTCAGAATTCGGTGAAAAACAAGGTTCTGATGGGAGGATTTTTTCTTTAACAACTCAAATTCATATGCAAATAGTATGGCAGAAAAACAGAATATGAAATGGAATTCAGGAATGAATGAATATTTCATTAAAATTATTATTGAAACAGACAAATATAGAATGAGTCCAAAGGACTGAAACTTTCTGTCTTAAATAGCTTCAGTGATTTCAATTAACTGTTTTTCTTTATGAGTTTTCAGTATGTTTTTGCACAAATGAAATTTGGAGCCACTATGGTGAACCTGAAACACAAATGTTTCAGTTTAAATTACTGCTGGTGAGTTTTAATTCAGTGTATGCTCACATCCTGTTTACCCCCAAGTGAAAATCTGAAGTGTCTAGTTTACATACGGTATGTCCCTGAGATACATGAGTGGCCATTGATAAGTGAGAAGAAGCCATGTCTATCTGTAGAGACTGAACTTGAAGTATCTGAAAACTACTAAAAATAAAGATTGTTCCACTTGCTTGCAGAGTTTGTTGCCAGTGCTGCCCAGCAGGAAACATGCAATGCTGGTGTGATGAATGTCCCAGTCAGGCTGACAATTTATTGCTGAGCAGTTCATAAACATTAAAATGCCAGTGCAAAGTTAGTTCCAGCAAGTTTGTATGGGACAATCATTACAGGAAAAAGGCCTCATAAAGTGATTCTGAACCAAGAATGTACCAAGAATATTCTTTCTTACTCTTAAGTGGTGTTATGAGCAGCACATGCTATTTACTACTGCAGCTTTTTGGCTAGAAGTTTTCCATGCAATCATGTCATATCTGTCATCACATGTTGAACGATATAATCCATTCCTCCTCCTCCTCCTCCTCCTCCTCCTCCTCCTCCTCCTCCTCCTCCTCCTCCTCCTCCTCCTCCTCCTTCCCACTGCTTAAAAGAACCAGTTGGAATTACTTTCTGTCTATCTTCCTAATATGCTAGTTAGGACACCAGGCTGAGAAAAAGTTGATCCAGGGCTTAGTCTCACAGCTGGTGCTTCTATATAAAGAGCTATCATGGAACCATTTTTTTCATTTAATAGGATGCTAAATGGAAGCCCAACAAAGTATTGTCACTATATAGTGCTTTGTATTAATATAGTAGGGTCACAGCTTGCTACTTTCATTTATTCCTATTCTAAGAAATGGTCCAAGGAAGCTGAGGAATGGCTGGATGTTGCTGCTGTGACTTACAATAGTAATGTAGCTGCTTTTCTGCTACTTCTAATGTTATCCTTAGTGTTTTATTATTTGAATGATTGATTCTATTAGCCTGTAGAAGGAGCAGGTTTCAGGTTGAGGGGCTGCTGAATCACCAGCATGCTGTTTGGTGGCTTTTGAAAGTCTATTCAATTACCACAATGAGATCCATCAGGCTTCTCCATGGTAATCTTCCTATTGTTTTACTTTGTTGACAGTGGAAGGACTGAAAATAGTGGAAATTGAAAAGTGTAAGAGTGACATAAAAAAGATGAGGGACGAAATGGCTGCAAGGAATACCAGGTAAGCGTTGTGTTTTGCTGCTTGTGAAGAAAGGCACTTCTGAATGGCCACTTCTGCATTGGCAAAATTTATTTAGAAGCCAATCTACAGATTCCCAGGATAGAGTGTGATGTCAGTTTAGTCTCAGACATGGAGAGCCAGGGTTAAGTCTCCATTCAGCTATGGAGATCTTAAAGTGGCTTGGCCATTCACTGCCCAATCCACTTCACAAGATTATTGTAGGACCAAAATTAGGGAAGAAGGCTAACTTATGCTCTCAGAGAAAAGGTGAGAATATAAATACAGTAAATAAATCAATATTAAATTAATGCTGCCTAATGCTCTGGAGGAATGGTGGGATATAAATCTAATGAATCAGTAAAAATGGGTAAAATCCAGCATGTTTTTTAAATTTATTTAAGTAAATTATATGGCTACCCATCATTCAGTAGTGACTGGGCAGCGTGCAAGATTAAAATCAAGAGTGGGGCTTACTTCCAGGTCAATGCGCATAGGACTGCCATCTAATAAACCAAATAAGGTCTCATTTTCAATGGTCATTATTCACAAATTATGAAGCTTCTTGGTGTTTTTTAAATCAGCATGGATAAAAAGTCAAGATTCATTCGGTTTTTTTAAGAACATATGACCACTTAATAGTTAAAGAGTAACTGGAAAAATAACTCTTGGAAAGATTAACATCTTGGTTTCCCTCCATTAAGCCATCCGGTAATAAAGACTTCTGCCCTTGGTTTTATGCAGAGAACAAAAAATTCTTTTGCCAAGAAAAACATTAGTTTGGTAACAGACTCGCTTACAAGAAGTAGACCTGCTCCGATACAAAATGTAATCTGAGAAAACATCACAATATATGCACAGCAACTCCTCTTGCACTGTGAGAGAATGTGCATGTTATATTTTAACTCCCCAAATGAGTTATTTCCTTTTTGCGGAAGAAGCCAGTCAACTAATCTGATGTATTGGGAAGTTTGGAATTGTAATTAAAACAACAGCAGAAGCAACCATTGCTTGAGATGGCAGACTTGATGAATTTAAAAACATCAGGCTGTTCTGTAGCCATCATTCCTCATACAACAAGTACATGAGCAGCTAAACAGACATTTAAAACTGTTGTGGAAGGAGATGAATAGGGAATTATTCTGAATCTTAGTCAAGAAATTGTTGTGTACCTGCATCTCAAATGCAGACTGATTTATCTATCATGACCTGGGGCACGTGGGGGGAGAAGTGAAGGAAATATTAAATTACACTATTGTCAATTGTGGAAAAATATGTCAAGAGGTGAGACTGTTTGTACTACATGTAACTGTTCTTCTGTTAGTATGTGTGCTTCTTTTTACAGAATTTTACAATTCACTAAAGACAATATTTGTAGAGTTCTTCTGAACAAAACATTTTAAGGGTTTCCTCTTTGTTACCCACCAAACCTTTTCTTTCTACCGGTACTTGCATCACTTCACTGCCATTTGTCTTATTGGAAAATGTATATACTCTAAGAATGCAGTTAAACCTTAATATCTTTAACAAAACTTAAACCACTCAGCTAGGACACAGTTCTAAATCTACTGGCTACTTCACAATAGTAGTTCAAGGTTTCTTTCCGTGCTCTTTCTTTGAAATACATTTAATTTTTCAGCACATGTAGGAATATATTTCTTAGGTCATAAAAAATAGCAAGTATTCAAACCCACAGATCCCCTGTTTGCTAACCCTTTTAATACTCTGTCTTTGCTCTCTCCTTCTTGTTCATTGCTGGGATACATGATAGCGTGCCTTTTCTGATTTTACATTATCCATGAAACTCCACTTTGACAACACTCATAACTTCCAGCTTGCAAAAAAAGACTTTTCTGAACACTGTTATGTTCATTGTTGTTTCTTCCTTCCACTGTAATACATCAGCTATATTTTCCCTCTGTCTTGCACACACACTTCATTCCTGAAAGGCTGCACTTTTGATGCAACTTCAAAAGCTGTATTATATAGCAGTGGCCCTCAACCTTTTGGGCACCAGTTCCATGGAGAGACGTTTTTCCACGAACTGGAGGGGTTGCGGTTTTATGTGCTGCCTGCATCCCACGGTTGGGACTTTGCTTGTTTGTGCGGTCCAGTTGCTGGCATGCCACAGACCAGTGCCAGTCCACAGTTGGGGATCCCTGTTATATTCGGTAGCATCCACAACCATCTCAGTTTAAACACATAGCTTTTGTATTAGCATCTGAGCCTGGTTCTTCAGACCAAACTTAGATCATTGCTATGAATCATTCATATTCATTTCATAAAATGATCAATTCTGTGTGCATATAGACATGCATATAGCCGCCCTGAGTTTTCGGAATAGGGCGGCATAGAAATCGAAACAAACAAACAAACAAACAAACAAATAAATAAATAAATAAATAAATAAATGCGCTCTTTGTCCTGAAAAGGGATATTACAGAGTTTCATGCTTCTGCAGCAGCATGACTTGGTATATTTACCATTTGGGGTAACCAATATTATGCAATGCACCCATGAGGAGTAAAAATAATAATAAGCAAAAGAATTTGAAGGCACTAAAAAGGAAACAGGAAAGGAAGCATAAGATAACTAAAGATAGCATACTGTATGTCATTACCATCCACTATATGTCTCCATGCCATTTTGTCCTTGCAAAACCATCCTTGCTTCTCCCACATCACTACATCACAATTATACTTTGCAGTTTGTGCTTTTAGCTTTTTACAACTTTTTAAAATTTTAATCAACTCAATCAAACCAAAATTTCTTCTTCTTCCCCTTCCCCTTGGTCCATTCAGTCTTCATTCATATATATTTGTTTTGCAATTCCATCCTCATTTATTCACCTCCAAATATTCTATTTTTGCACTGACCACATTAGTTAACCTACATTCATTCCTGACAATCTTATTGTTTTACCTCCTGTTTATTAAGTACAGCGATCCTTTCACTGCATTCATCTTTTTATCATTTTTCCTGAGATATCCAACACACATCTACAAATAATAAAATGGGCAGAAGCATGCTGTTGCACACAACCATCTTCAGGTCTTTTCAGAAGCATTTCTTCCAAGCATTTTCTGCCAGCATTTGCATATATTAAAATTCCTCCATCCATTTTCCTATCTTCAATATTTTATCAAAATACAAAAATCCATCTCCTTTCTCTTGATTTTTACTATTTATGTATAAATTTTATTTTCTATTTGCTCTGTCAAACATAGTTACGGCGACTTCTGATGCAATTATTTTAAGATCTATACTTCTTGTTGCATTGTGCAATCTACCGGTATATAACATTTTCTGCAAAATATTTGTGTTGTCAATCATCAGTAAAGCACCATCTGCTTACAAAAGCATAAATACATTCACATCCCTAATACACAGACCTCTGTAGTACTTACACACTTTCTTTATATGCTTATCCCTAAATCTATTTAAGAACCATAAAAACATCACATCTCATTGTTTTACTTCATACACAATGCTGGACCATTTTCTAATCTTTCTATTTATTCTTATGCACAGTTTTCAACTCCATGTTTGTTTATTTATTTATTGAATTTATATATGCTGCCCCTCTCACTATCTCAAGTGATTCTGGGTGGTTTATAGTAGTATAAAAACATAGACCTAAAAATATTAAAAGCATGAAAATTAATATTAACAACAACTAAACAAATAAAAGATTAAAACCAAGAGCATGGATGGTTACAAGGGTTGACATTTGATTCTCACTCAACCTCCTCCAATGCTTATGCAAAACATTCTATAATGTATGCCTGTTCACTATTGCATAATTCTTCAGAATCAATAAATATACAATAAATTTCCTTTCCCATATTTATACATTTCTCAGTGATCTGATGAAGAGCAAAATAATCAATATGTGTACAACAGACCTGCAGGTCTTCCAGCTGTAGGAAATATGCTACTTCTATAGCGAGTTGCATTCCATAGGTGACTCGCTATAAAGTCCTCCAAACCCACCTCTCCCTGCTTTGTCAGCCCTTTTGAAGTTCCCCAACCCAGGGAGATTTCACTTCCAGTGTGCTTCCTTCCTGGGTTTATGGGCAGCGTGTCCTTTTCTAATTAAACAAACTACTTGCCATGCCCTTGTCTCCCAATTCCCTTTGACCCAGAAAAGGATTTACTGAGATAATACACTGCTGAAATCAATCAGGATTGTGCCATACTATACAAAAATAGGGAATAAACAGTCTCCCCTTCTTCCCCCCACCCCTCTTTTGATGAAAGAGAAGGAGATGTTTGTTACTTCACAGTACAGAGGAAACTCCATGGCAAATGGGAAGCCAGTGGGAAGTAGATAAGAGCAGGCACATTTAGCTATGGAAAAGGCAAAAAGTAAGGACAGAATTAGTCCTTTCAACAGTGCCTCACTGCCATATCCATTCATACAGTGTGTATCTCTCTCTCTCTCTCTCTCTCTCTCTCTCTCTCTCTCTCTCTCTCTCTCTCTCTCTCTCTCTCTCTCTCTCTCTCTCTCTCTCTCTCTCTCTCTCTCTCTCTCTCTCTCTCTCTCTCTCTGGAATCCCAGTGAGTCAGAATGCAAACTCCACTGCAGTTTGGGACATGATTGAGATGCAAATGGCTGTGTGATCAGCTACCAAGGAATACAAATTGACCTGAGGATTAAAAGGAGGTTAGTTTGCAAATGAAATAGCTTGTCCTGTGGTAGAATCCTCCATATCAGCTACTGCACATTTCAATAGAGAGATAAAAGAAGTTCCTATTTATCAAGCAAATTTAACAACCATCCAAAGACGTGCACAGCATTACTTAATTTCTGTTGCTGTTTGTGGTATACTTTTTTCCTCATTGCAATATGAGAGGCAGAGTACAAGGAAGAAACCGAATATGCCCTTTTCTTACTAGCTTTGCAAGTGTTTTTATTATATCACTTACCATTCTTTACATTTAGACTTATTTAGATACTGAGTTTATTCACCTTTTGAATAAAATCAGGATTTCTGTCTGTCTGTCTGTCTGTCTTTCATCTGATTTCTATCTGGCTTTTCATTCTGGAGCTCAATGCAGTATAAACAGTATTCCCTCATAGAGTTTTTTCTACAATAATCCTGTGAGAGATATTGGCAGCTGAGATTGGCCCAAAGTCACCTAATGAGTTTCTGCAGCTAAGGGTGGGTTGAATTCAGATATCTTAGTCCTAGTTTAGCAACTCAATCATTATGCCACTGTACTGTAATAAAAAGTAGAAAAATAGAACTAGGTTTTATTTTACACCATGGCTGAATGTGATTCATGGCATGTATGTTACATCAAACTGAAGTATTTTGCCACTGGGAAAAAAGGCAAGATGGAACCCAAATAAAAACCAATTTAAATCTTCCTTCTGTTTTACAATGGGACAATGTTCTCATCCATCTTTGAGAAGGATAGCTTAAGAAAAATTGGGAAGGGCATAACACAGAACTTTATCTTCAAGGTGTTTATTCCTACTTTCTGTTTCTATTTTGGTAGATTCAGTCTTGTGTGAATAGTTTACCTATTTAGCAGGAAAAGTTCTGTAAGATAGCAGTTGTTCCTTTTTCATGAATTAAAAAACTGGTACATAGTTCTAATTAAGAGCCATCACTTTGTATACATCCTTCAGTATTATATTGTGTGAGAAAAGATTTCCACATCTTGAAAAGTATGAATTGGATTTCAACTCACACAGTTAATGTTTACAGGTGTTGGATAGTATAAAATGTGCCCCACATAAGGAAATAAATGTTTTAGCATAATAATCCTAAATACATCTAAGTAGGGAATAAGGATTGTTGAATGTAACCTGCATGTTTAGAAGTTTTCTTCAAATAAATAAAAGTTCCTGCACCTGCAGCATATCTTTTGGTTGTTGTTTTTTTTCTAAAGACTTAATGTTTGGCAAACACATCTTCAAATGCTACTTTTCTTTACAAATCTCTTTAGGATATTAAGTTATTCAGAGGAAAGCAGTTTGGTTTGTTTGCTGTGAAAAGGGGGAAATTAATTTTCCAGGATTTAACCTTTAGAGCCAATAACATTTTGATTGTGTCCTATGAATTTAAATGAAAAGTTTAAAAGTTTTCTTTAGATACTGAGTGTTGGATTTTGTTTTGTACACAGGACCAACTGCCCTTGTAAATATAGTTTCCTGGATGAAAACAAAAAGCTGATACCCCGAAGGGATGTCCCCTCCTATCCTAAGGTATAATGTTATGTAGATACATTCAGAGTATCTTTAGACAGAGCTGATCATCACAATAGCTAAAATTATTCTTGGCGTCTTTTGCTTTCTGCTAATAATAATGCCGAGGAGGATATTATATGCAGGAAAGGAAGATTTAGGATCATTATGTTTAAAATCTCTCCCCCAAACCAGTCTTCTTACAAATCACTACAGTAAACATCATCTTGGAAAGAGTTAACAGATGTGAATTCAGATGTAATAGCTCATAGTATTCTTTGCCTTAAGATTTCTTTAAAAACAATAGATGGGGGGTGTGAATCAGTGAATGTGGAGTTCCTGAACCCCGTGCTTTTGGCCCCATTGGTCATCGTGCTGCTAAAATTTGGGGTCAAACTGTTCATATTCCTATTTCATGTTTCAGATACAAAATACATACCAATTGTGGACCCAAAACTTGTTCAAACTGAAAAAAAGGGGAAGGAAGGCAAACCTTTTCCACAGTACAGCCTCACATTATTGTCCATGGCCCTTGTAGCCCTCAACTATGTTTTTTTAATAGCTGAAAATATGGTCATTGGCTGCAAAAGATTGCACATCCCAAAAAGATTGATGAATTTGCTATCATCAACATACTTCTGGATTATCAAATGTATAATCAATATTGATTCATTTTCCTTGAAAATCTTACTTGTTATAATCTCTGTGGAGGGTCCCAGGATGCGATTTATGAATTATTTCAACATTCCTTTAAATATTCCCATTAATTGTTAGTTTTAGGAAATGGATGCTCTGATAAGTGCTAACGTTACCACACTTGCTTTTCTCCACTGTATGACTAAGGGCCTTTCACCAATGCTGAGCCCATCCATTCTTGGTTCAGCAGACATCTTTACCAGCATGAGAAAATAGTGTCCCATTGCTGATCTTTTCCTGTCACTGTTTCAAGCCACTGCAGTCATCTAACTCTCCTCTAGAGTAATTAATGATGAGCTTAACAGGCTTTATGCACCTTGAAGCAGGATTTGGTTAATATCAGAATTGGATGGAAACACTACTTTGACATATGTGTAGCATAATGCTGTCTCACTAGAGATCAGATAAAGATAACATCTCAACACAGCAGAAAAAAATAGGCTGCTGGGACATGTTTCTGTTATAGATAGTTGCAAGTGGGAAAAGACCCATACTCTTAGTGTTTGGGTAAATGGATGGGTGGGTGGGTGGATGGATGGATGTTTTGCAAAGATACCTGATGTTTGAGAACAAGCATTTAGCTTAAAGAAAAATTAAAGCTGACTCATCTGATTTACTGATTTAAAGATAACATATATTCATAATAAAGGCTTGTTTTTATCTACAGTACATGCTTTCTCAGGAGACAATAGGAGCTCTTAGGAAACCAACGTTTGATGTCTGGTTGTGGGAACCCAATGAGGTAATGCAGCACTTTGGAAACAAATCCCTGACCTCTCATCTTCTAAGGTTATTTTGTGGCTTTGTTCGTGATTGCTTGAGGACTGGGACCTTTATCTTAGTGTCATCCAGGAACTGCTCTGAAAATATACAAACAGAGTTCAGGGTCTAAAAGGATTGATTCTATATATAGAGGTAGAGTGGAAAAACAAAAGAAATTTTAGCAAAGCAGTTATAATTACAGGATTTCAGAAGAGTAGAAGAGAGCAGTAGATCATTTGGTTTAGTTCTGTCCTTCCTACAGGAAATGTAGAACTAGATCATTCCCACAGATGGCTGTTGATTTTCTCTTCAAGATCTTCACTGAGGGAGAACTTACTGTCCTCTGAGTAACAGCTGCATTTGCAAGCTACTCTTAACATTAAGAAACTTCTCAACACATTCAGCTGCAATTTGTCTTCCTATATCACACCCATTCAGTCTAGACCACGGGTCTCAAACTCGATCGCATCACATGATGTATTGTGATGCATCCTGACTTTTTTGCTTTGTGGAGCTGGGGTGGGCATGGCCTGCATGTGATGCATCTGGCCCATGGGCCACCAGTTTGACACTCCTGTTCTAGGCCTTCCCTTGAGGACAGCAGAGAACAAGACTTTGTCCCCTTCGGAGAGACAGTTCTTCAGATTCTTAAAGAAGGCACTGCTTTCTCATTCAATCTTACTACCATCTAGGCATGTGCTTTTTCCTTTAAACATCTTCTTGCAGTATCATTTTAAAACAATTCTAAAATATGTAGACCACCTTTACCCATCTTTTATGTTAAAAAGTACCTTAAAGTGTTTTATAATTAATAAATCACTGCATTAGAAATTGAAAAGCATTAAAGCAAAGTTTTTAACCAGATTAAAATCTCAATATTCAAATAAACTAGAGATGTAGGGATCAGTTTAAATTTGAGTTGCACCAGCTATTGACATATCACTTGTTTGATTAAATTTTCTCTTCAATTGTTGGAGGTTGTGCTTTATTTAAGTAATTTCCTCCAATACATACATTTATGCAAAAATTATTTTGTACTAAAAGTTAAAAAAAAATTCATGCTGAAGGACTGCATCATTCCAAAATGTGAAGTGTTCTGTTTTTTATTTTCAATAGAGGATGAGGGATATTAGTGGAAAAATTCATTGTGTGCTATCTCTGCTGTAATGATATAATTTTAATTTTAAGGAAATATGTAGCAGATTTCTATTTCATTCTTTGATTTAGCTAAAGTTAAATTTAAAATGCACCCCCAAAAGGAATACTGTATGCTAACGTGACTTTTTTTTAAAAAAAGAAACATCTCTTGAAGTTCCCTAGAAAAAGCATTTCAAAAGTAGGGTTTGCATGTCATAGGAAAGCATAAGGTTTATTTTTAATTTAATCCAAATGTTATCAGGGTCAGTGAAAACATCATGATTTATTTTAGAGCAGTAAAGCTTATTTTGAAATCACATTTTTGTTGGGTTAATTGTTCGCATTCAGGGTTAAACAGTGATATGACAATATGGATAGATAATATATTTATGGTTTCTTAGTTTATGTCCAGTTTATACTTCAACCTACCCTTTAATCAATTTATTGAGAAGCAAAGCAACAGAAAATTGAGGGGAAACAAATCAAGGGGCTGGTTGAACAAGTCACCTGTAAGACTTATTCTACTTGTTTCAGGCTTCTTTACTAAACTATGGTAAAAGCAGATGATGGTTTAGCCTGGTGCATAAACACATATGAAGCCAAGGCATCACCACAAAGTATCCTTCATGCCTTTATCTTGCACCTCTCTTCCAAAAGCTGCCCAAAGAAACGCTCCTTATCTATGATCTCAATGCACAGCCAAGTTGACATGGGAGGAGATATTCTGAAAGAATATCACATAGTGGAATATTGTAAATGCCAAATATTGTAAATGCCACATAGTGGAATATTGTAAATATTGTAAATGCCAAAGTAATCGTATTACTAATACTTAGAGGAAAGAAATGTTCAGGTTTAAAATGCTGAATGTTCAGCACTCACCACTGAAAAACAGAAATTTATATCCTATGACTGTCATCTTAAATAACTTTTTCCTTGAGTGTGCTGTTAAACAGATGGTTCAGTTTCCTGCTCTAAAAATGAAAACTAACTGTTATTTTTCTTCTGGGGTTTTTCTCTTATTAAACTGTAAAGCAGGAGTGTCTAACCTTGGCAACTTGAAGAACTGTGGACTTCAACCCCCAGAATTCCATAGCCAGCCATGTTAGCTGGGGGATTTCGGGAGTTGAAGTTCACAAATTTTAAAGTTGCCAAGATTGGACTCCCCTAATATAAAGCTTGATTTGAAGGGTTTGCAAAACTGGAATCGATTCATTGCTGAAGAAAAGGACTTTTGTTGTTTTTAAAAATATTAGATTGTTTTATTTAGTATGGGCAGAGAATGAATTACAAATTTAGAGTCCTGAGAATTGGCCCCCTGCCACGGAAAAGGGATACTGAATCACGTTGCTGATTTGAACAGAAGTAAACATCCTCTGTAATTCTGGGGATTTCTTCCTTATTTGTTAAAAATAAAAAAGCATTATATAAAATTTAGAACAATGTATTACACTGTATTAATATATCATTCAATTATCAGCCAGGCTCCCATGGCTTGTAAGTTCAATGAGTTTTGGGAATTAAAAAATGAAATTTGTTATTTCCTAGCTGCATTTAATAGACTATATGCAACTTATTTTTAATACACAAAGAAAATATAAAAATATATACTTTTTAAACTTTTCCTCCAGATGCTGAGTTGTTTAGAACATATGTATCTTGATTTAGAATTGGTGAAAGACTTTAACATCAACCCTATCACACTGAAACGGTGGCTGGTAAGTTGCCAATGGATTTTAAACAATTTAAAATATTTATAACTTTACAGGCTTGTAAGTCTGCAAATATATATATTCTCAATGTAGACTCTAGTATTTGAAATTAAGACAAAAGTTAGCTGAATACAAAATAACCATTGAAAAATTAAAGGCCCAAAGTGCATACTTCATTCTTTTTTTCAAATTATATATAATTTTTATTGTTTTATCAATGATTAAAATACAAACAAAAATAAAGACAGGCAATTAAGGGAAGAAAAAAGAAAGGGGAAAGAAAGTATGAGGTACAAGGGAAGACAGAAAAAGGCGTTGATTTCCAACTCTTTTTAGCACAGTACAAGATAACAACATTACAGCCTCCACTTTTTACTTTTACACATTAGTATATAACCAGCCATTTCTATAACAACAAATCTATCTAACTGGCAAAACCAAAGTCAAAGTTTCATTTTTTTTCCTTCACAAGCACAAAATCCAGAAGTGATATCCAAATAAAAAACATAAATATATTCTCCTCTTTGAATGGAACAACCATTACTGCTTACTATTGAAATATGTATTTCAATTTGCACTTAATAATCTTTATAAACTACCACTATTTATATTAACAAAATTCACTCTATTCTTTCAGTTTCTTTAACCTTAAAGAAAAAATATTTTTTTCATCCATTTTAAAACTCTAAGATTTTCTTTAAAAAAATTCTAAAATTAACATTCTAATACATCTTTTTTTAACTTACTCTTAGCATGCATACTTTAAAGTTCACTTTCAGACCAATAAAATTCCAACATTGCCAGGTTGTCCATTACATGTACATGCCAGAAGCTAACAAACAACTTCACTGTCTATTTGCCTCCAGTCCACCACATATGACTTCTGTCTGTATTGTTCTACTCCATGTTAAGACTAATGTTTTCTGCCTATTGCTGGCTTGAGTGTTGATGTCTGGTTAGCTTTACTTTCTTCTAAGTAGCTTCCTGCGCTATGTGCAGAGGTAGGAACACTCCCTCACCTGGGTCAATGATCACTGCCCTGAAATTCTCAGACTCCGTTGCAGTATTATTAGCAATGATGTTCAAAGAGCAGAATGGATATCACATTTGCTTGATATGCATAAGGTCACTGGTTAAAACTCGAGTGAGACATTTTTAGATTATTATTTTCCTTTTCTTAAGCCAGCTTAGAGGTCAGAGGGGATCAGCACAAGATAGCAACAGTTTAAGGGTGCAGTGCTAAAATGCCTTTAGAATGTAAGAACTGCTGTGGTTCATCCAATACTGAACTCAGAGTATTTTGGGGACCCTTTTTTAAAATGAAAAAACATAAATTATGTACCCAATAGATTGTTGGGTGATAGTTTACTTGTTGCCCTTCAACTGTTTTGAACTTCAGCCATTATTAACCCTAGCTATGATGGCTAATGGCAAGGGATTTTGAAAACATAATCCATAATATCTGGAGGGCATCAGCTTCTCTACCTCTCATTATAATATGTAGCAGCCCATTAGTTCTTTTATTTGAGTTGTCTTGCCTGTTCCATGTCCTGAATCAATTTTGTAGCAAATTTATTTTAGCTACTTCCATTATTTAATCATGGCATACACTCATAATACCATTTAAATGAGCTGAATCATTGCAGTTATATTATATTATATTATATTATATTATATTATATTATATTATATTATATTATATTATATTATATTATATTATATTATATTATATTATATTACATTACATTACATTACATTACATTACATTACATTACATTACATTACATTACATTACATTACATTACATTACTATTTATACACATTTTTGTACACATGTTTTGAAATAAGAACTATATTCAAAACTCCATAAATAAATCTCCAAGGATATGTCTGTTCCAATCTACATAATACAGCAGTTTCGAAAGTGTGGAATAGGCCATACTGCTTAAAACTAAAATTCTTCAGCATTTTTCTTTCCAGCATTTGCACATTTTAAGATGTCATTATCTATTCCCCCATGTTTGGTAAGCATTCAGCCAAGGTACAAATTCAACTACTTCAGGTAGAAAAATAGTAGGTATACGTGGATAGTTTATGGTGGTGCTGTGCAGAGTGAATGTTTGATTGAAAAAACAAAAATGGTTCTTTATAAGAGTGCACTTTTTTGCCTTTCTTTTATGACAGTGAGAGTTAGATATATCAGGAAAAACATAGAAGTTAACCTACAGGTGGCATGAGTTATTTAAGAAATATTTAAGAAGAGATGGGACTAAAATGGATGAATGTGGATTAATACAAAAGTAAAATACAACTTAATATAACAATACAATACCAGAATGAAAAAATAAACAGGTCTGGTAGAAACTATTTGAAGATATAGGAAAATATGGTGTAGTAAATGATATTGGTGTAAACTTTTGTCTTGTTTTATTTTCAGCCCTTAATGGTATTCTGGTATTCTATTTCTTATTCCTTTTCTATACTATATAGTGTTGCTTAACCCAAAATGGAGTAGTAGAATGGGATTATATATACACTGTATATCCAGGACAATTTGGTGACTCAGAATGTTTATTATAATCACATCATCTGTACATGGTGATTGACATTTTTCAGGATAACTCTGCATGTCAGCCCCTCCCTGAATCGGGAGGTTTATATTTTCCCCTTTGTACATCACTGCGTTTACTTTACAAAATAGGGATACACATGCCAATATTTCTACTATTTTTATCTGGCCAATTCTGTGACCTTGTGAAGCAATTCTCTGACTTATACCAGAGATTAGCCAACTGTTATTCAGTAGAAATGGAATATGATCCAAAGAATGAGCAGAAACAAGCCTGTATGTAGTAATAATGCAAACAAAATATGTTTTGTATTTATCTTTTTTTTTAAGTACAAAGATAGAATAGCAATAATATTGTAATATTCTAGAATCTAAAAGGAGAGAATAATGGCCCCAAAGAGTTGTTTTTTGGGATTTAGTGCCACATTCTTGTTTTCTTTATCAGTTTTTCCTCTTTATTTTTTATAGCTATGTATTCATGACAATTACAGAAACAATCCATTCCATAATTTTCGACATTGCTTCTGTGTTACCCAGATGATGTACAGCATGATCTCACTCTGCAACCTCCAGGTGTGTCTTTCACTGGCCACTTTTATTATCTCTTCAGTTCTCCTATCAAAAGAAAATGGACTTCAGAAAACATCATTAAATCTCTGGCTTTTTAAAATGCTTTTGTCCCTATAACAATAGTGTTTTGTTAACTTAATATTGAAAGACCTAATGCATCAGCATCCCTGGGACTTTGCTGAGAATAACTGTAATTTTTTATACATTTAAATGAAGAATTGAAAGGTCTAGTGAAAAGATGGTTAATAATCCTGGCAGTTTCTTAGTCTCCAAGAGACATAAAAAACTACCTTACATTGCATCAGATCATTGGTCCATCTCTAGCCCAATATTGTTAACACTGGTTGGCAGAAGGAGTTCAAACAGGAGGCCTATCTGGAGAGTGCAGGTGCCAGCAATTTACCTTCAGATCTCCGGCCTGCAAAGCATGTTCCTTACTTCTGATCCACAGTCACTCTGATGCATAAATCAGTAATAGCTCAAGATGCTGATGCCTCCTATGAAATATAAACTAATTAGATGAAACCTTTGTCCTATTTTTTTAAATTTAAAAAACAAGCATGAAATTCAAATTTAAGAGGAGTTAAGCCTCCTTATACAAGCCTCCTTAAAAAATGAAAATGCTATACATTTAATGTTTCTTTGACTTACAGAAGAGAAAACCAAAGGGTCTTGGCTTCCTCTTTCATCCAAATTCAGGGTGGCCCAAACTGCTTGAACTAATTCTTTGTGCCATACTCTTGCACCATTTCCAACACAGGGCCCTCCAGGTGTGTTAGGCTACAACATCCAGAATTCCTAATTTACTAACACCCATTATTCAATGTACTCCGATTGTCAGGCCAAAAGGGAATTTTGCCTTACAAAGCAGGTGGGAAGAGAGAGGTGCTGCTTTATACAGCCTGATTCAGTCCTGGCCATTCTAGCTAGGGATAGATTTTCTAATTCATCTCCATTGCACACTATCTTAAGGATTTGCCCCTTGAGTCCAACATTTCTGTTGCTAAAATGAAACATTTGTTAAGTGAATTTTGTCCCATTTTACGACCTTTCTTGCCACATTTAAGTCAATGACTGCTGTTGTTAAATTAGTAACACGATTGTTAAGTGAATTTGGCTTCCTCATTGACTTTGCTTGTCAGAAGGTCGTAAAAGGTGATCACATGAGCCCAGGACATGGCAATTGTCATAAATATGAGTCACTTGCCAAGCATCTAAATTTTGCTGGGGATGCTGCAATGGTCATAAGTGTGAAAAATGGTCATAAGTCACTTTTTTCAGTGCTGTTGTAACTTCGAATGGTCACTAAATGAGCTGTTTTAAATTGAGGACTACCTGTATTAAGAATGTTACCCCAAATATGTAGAACTCAAATTTTCATACAGAAGTTAATCGTGTCCATTATATTTGTGGACATAAATTTGCAGCTTGAATGGCCAATACAAGAACAATTGTATTATCAGACTTTTGTCAGACAGTTGCTGTATTTCATTCATGGAATTTGAAAAATTGGTCTATATGTTCTTTTTTTCCAGTTGCAATGCTTCCATGTTTTCCCATTGCTTTTTCTCTCCATCCTCCTCCCACCCCGAAAAAAAAGTTTAAAAAGAAAGAAAGGCTAAACAGGTCTTTTGACTGGTAGGGCAAGAATAATGCAGGGCAAGATAATTATTGATATAGTATATTTGCAAAGAAGAAGAATTTCTTGTAACCCCAAGTTATTTTCTCAAGCAAGTAGCAGAAAATAAAAAATATTCCTCTATTACTATTTCTCTTTGGTACGGAAATAAAATATGAAGTACTAAAATAAGTATCTTTTCTGACTAATATAAATCCTGGCACAACATATTGCAAGCTGAGCAACCTTTGCATTTAAATAAAATTTATCTACGGTTAAGCAGATCCAACATTTCCGCTCGTCCTGTTGTTAATTATACATCACTGCCATACAGCTCGATGAAGATGTCAACCCAATGCGCAGCAGCAGTAAAAAAAGCAAATTCCATGCTTGGCATGATTAGGAAGGGAATCGAAAATAAGTCAGCAAGTGTTGTATTGCCTCTGTACAAATCGATGGTGAGACCACACTTGGAGTACTGTGTACAGTTCTGGTCACCGCACCTCAAGAAGGATATAATGGAACTGGAAAAGGTGCAAAAAAGGGCAACAAGAATGATCAAGGAAATGGAGCGCCTCCCTTATGAAACCAGATTGCAACGCCTTGGTCTCTTCAGCCTTGAAAGACGGCGTTTAAGGGGTGACTTGATCGAAGTGTATAAAATCATGCATGGGATAGAAAATGTGGATAGAGAAAAATTCTTTTCTCTGTCACACAATACCAGGACAAGGGGGCACTCCCTAAAGCTTATAGCTAAGAAAGTGAGGACAAATAAAGGGAAATATTTCTTCACCCAGAGGGTCGTTGATTTATGGAATTCACTTCCTGAAGGGGTCGTGACAGCTGTCAGCCTTGACAGCTTCAAGGCAGGGCTAGATAGATTCATGGATGCAAAGTGTATTGGTGGTTATTAAAACGGATGTCCATGTGCCGCCTCTATGTTGGTTGAGGCAGGCAGGATTTCCTTGAGTACCATTTGTTTGGGGGTCTTTCTGCTCAAGATCCCCATGTACATTTGGTGGGCCACTGTGTGACACAGAATGCTGGACTCGATGGGCTTTGGCCTGATTCAGCATGGCTCTTCTTATGTTCTTATGTTCTTATACTTGGATGATTTGCTAGACTGTCATGCCAGAAAAAGGCTCCTTAAACTTGCTACAGTAAATGTAGCCATTAAGTGTTGAATTAACCTTGTTTTATGTTATTTTTCTGATACTTAAATGTCCTTCTGATGTTGTGAAAGCTGTATGAAATTATAAGACTGTATTTTCTTCCTTTTCTCTTTTAGGCAAAGATTTCTCAAATGGACATCTTAATGCTAATGACAGCATCAGTGTGTCATGATCTGGATCACCCAGGATATAATAACACGTATGTATTCTTTTGGAAGATAGTTAAAGGCATATAGCAACTGCTTAGAGAAATAGAACACAATTTAAACTTCATGATAAACATGGGTCTATGACAATTCATCACACGGCCAGTTCACCAC
Organism: Bothrops alternatus; assembly: GCA_034064705.1. NCBI lineage: Eukaryota > Metazoa > Chordata > Lepidosauria > Squamata > Viperidae > Bothrops > Bothrops alternatus. Next base: position 5,012,021 of record JARGCV010000027.1, read on the forward strand.
AGCTAGCTCACCACAGCTAACTCGCCACAGCCAACTTACCGTGTGACAACTCACTGCAGGATAAGAGTTATACTGATATCAAAGAAATGGTGGAATAGAATCATTAAAGAAAGGATAAAAAAAAAGGAGGGACAGAATGAAATGTGAATGACAACATTTAAAATATTTTTTATTTATTTTAAATTTGTTAAATTGAATTGTTAAATTGTCCCGCAGCACGTTGTCCAGTGGCGAGTTGGTTATGGAGAGCTGGCCGCAGCGAGTTGGCTGTGCAATCTTATGCAACATCCTTTTGCAGGAATCCCACCATAAGATCTTCCACCTAATTCCTGAGGATGCTGGCCCAAGACATTAGTGGAATAGAAAATGCACTGCCTAAATTGAAATATATAATGCTAAAGGCTGCAGGTATTATTTTGGCACGGGGGGTGGTGGAAAGAAAAATCAAAAAAAGCCTTTCCCCCTGCTTTGCAAAAAATATAGTGATAATAAATTAAACTACACTCCTTCATTGTCTTCCTGTAGTACACGGTGCCTAAGACACTTCATTCTGCTGCCTGGTAAATATAGACAGGATATTAATTTCAGGCTATTTACATTAGCAGGATATAATAATCTGCTAGAGCAGTGGTTCTCAACCTTTTTCAGGTTGAGACCCCACTTGCGCCACCCATGCGTGCCGCGACCCCGACCCGGGCGCGCGCGTGCTCACGTGCGCGCAACGGGCCGATCCGCGCATGCGCGGCGCACGCGCGACGAAAAAAAATTTTAAAAAATTTTAAAAAACAAAAAAAACAAAATGGCGGATGGCGATGGGCCGATCTGCGCATGCGTGGCGCGTGCGCGCGCCGGCCCAAACCGCGCATGTGCGGCGCGCGCGATGAAAAAAAAAATAAAAAAATAAAAAAAATAAAAAAACAAAAAAAAACAAAAATGGCAGACCGCGGTGTCCGGCGACCCCCGCGAAATGGTCGTTCAACCCCAAATGGGGTCGCGACCCATAAGTTGAGAACCGCTGTGCTAGAGTGTAAGGTTTAAGCAAATTAGAGTAGCCACTAATACATCTTCTAAAAGCGGAAGTTAATCAAACCGCAAATAAGATCACTTGGCCAAATGAGGATTTTTTTTTAATATGTGTACATCTTTATTAAATCTGGGAAAAATAAATGGGATCTTCTTTGACCCTTGACTTCAAACATGTTCTTTAAAGCTGTGTCGTAAAATATTTATAGAAGTATGTTTCACTCTATATGTACGGGTAAGAAATGTATTTTAGGAAACAATCTTGAGGAAGGAAGTAACATCTTATAATTGGTTTGCGTTAGTAAAGCATTGGAACAAACAGAGTACAATGACTGTATCTTCAGGCACGCATCTTTACAGAATTATAAAGATTAGTATCAAAAATGTTAACATAGTTGCAGTTTTGTAAATAAATAGCATTGAAATGGGTGATTGAATTGTTAAAAAAAAATGAAGGAGCATTGCAAAAACGAAACAGAACACATCCCATTATAGCTTCCAAATTAGCTATATATTTAATGGGTGAGGATATTGAAAGTGTACTGAAAACATTTTGCCTCCCAGGAAGAACAGCAGCAGAATTAAATTGGGAAAAGTGAAGAGGTGGCATTTGGATAAGAGGCAGCAACCTGTGCTTAAAGGGGAATTGTATCAGAAGGTGAACATCAATGAATGGCGAGAACCACATTTCTATTTCCGTATATGACTCCATGAATCTTTCTGAGAAACATTGATTCCTAGGACACATGTTGGCACTGTATATGATTTACTGTCGTGTATCTCTTTTTTCCCCTTTAAAAAGTTTGTGGGTTTTTTTAAATAAATAAATAATTCCTACTTGAAGAGAGATCTGAAACAGATGTAACTCTAAAGCCCATTATAACTGATTGTTCACTGGATCTTTTTTCTCTTTTCATATTGGTCCTTTCCTCAGTTTATATTGTTTTAAAAGCTAACAGAAACTCAAAGGTAGAAAATTAAAAGCTTAAAATAAAAAAATATGTATTGGAATAAATAAAGATATAAATAAATGCTACAGTTCAAGATCTAAGGGAAAGCTAATTCCCAACATAAAAGAATAAAAGTATATGCCTGCATGCACAGACACTCAGATACACATACCGGTAGATAAAACTTGGTTACTTTTGCTGCAGATTTACCACTGCAGGATTTAGTTTAATAAACAGTTTTCTCTTTGCAGTGGTAAATCTGCAGCACATTTCTTTTTATGTCTTTGCTTTACTTCAGGTACCAGATCAATGCACGGACAGAGCTAGCTGTGCGCTACAATGATATTTCCCCACTAGAGAATCATCACTGTGCGGTGGCTTTCCAGATCCTTGCACAGCCAGAATGCAACATTTTCTCCAATCTTGATAAGGAACAGTTCAAACGGATCAGACAGGTATGGGTTCAAAGGTATGGGGTCACCTCCACATATGTTCTCTGTCACAGACAATTGCAACTGAATTCAGCTGGTCTGTCTCAGGATTAAGGAGACTGTACCCCTCAAAATTATGTTTAACTACAATGTTCTAAAAACTCTTATTGACCAGGCATGAACACAGTATAGGGATAGCCAGAGATTCCCCAAGCGTTATCTCCATGGGTTGAAAATTTGAGAGCTTAATATCTGAGCCTATTTTATTGAAATGTCTCAAGTGCTCTCTGAAGCATATCAAACAGCAGAAAGAGGACGAGATCTTTGAGCATGCCAAGAGAGACTTTGATAAAAAGTTTTTAAAATCTAGAGCTAGAAGGTAAAACATAGCATGAAAGCCAGTTTGGTCTAGTGGTTACGGTATCTAGAAAGTGGGAGACCGTGAGTTCTAGTCCTGTCTTAGCATGAAAGCCAGCCAGTCATTCTATCTTGGGGCCAGTCATTCTATCTCAACTCAAACCACCCCCTAGGTTTGCTGTTATGGGAAAAATAGGAGGAGGATAGTGTGTTGAATATGTTCATTGCCTTGAGTTACTTGTGAAAATAATAATCAAAAGATGGTGCAGAGCCCAGTGACTAAGAGCAGGCGGGAATAAAATGAAATAAAATAATATTCTCCTAGGAATCCTTGATAGTCAGCATGTCTCATCTGAGAAATTCAATGGAAGCATCATCAGCAGTCAAACCTAATGAAATAAGTACCTCGTGGACAAGCTGGTGCCTTTCAATTAGATTAGATACAACACACATCATCCTTAGTTATCATAGTAGGAATGATTCTTATTTGTAGTTTAACACAACTAGGAAATGGTTCCAGTTCAGTGAAGGATATTGCAGGTATATTTGGAAAAACATTATAGCTTTTTATATTATAATGTGTTAATATATTTAACTGGTTTTATTGCAAGTTTTGTTTTTTTGGGGGAAAGCCCTAAGGGAATGCTAAAGAAAAGGGGGTATAACATAGCATAGTGTAACATAACATAACACACATACATTTTTAAAAAATCATATTATGCTTTAAATCACAAAACAAGGTAAAGAACGTGTTATTCTACATCTATTCTTGATGTTTTGTTAGAGCAAGTCTCAGTTCATGCAGAAGCACCAAAGCCAAATCAACCCTCCTGCTATGCAAAAAAAGGGAGGGGAAATACATGTACATGTTTCCCCCTGTATGGCTAATAGAATTTCCTACATATTTGGACTTAATATCATGATTATAGACCTGATCCTAATTTGCCTTCCATAGCTCATTACAAAAAAAACGGTAATTATACTGAAAACTCCTAGCATAGAGTTTCAGCAAAATTCTGTCCTGTGTTTTTCCTCAAAATAGCTTCCTTCTTCAGAATAAGTCATGTCCCAAAGGGGGAGAAATTGAACAAGGGGCAATAATGCAGGATCCAATCTGGGTCAATCACTGGGACCAGAGTTTTAGTCTTCTGAGCTTTCAGACTCCTGCCAGAACCCATCTTCAGGGAACCTCTCTCTAGCAGTCCGAAAGCTCAGTGATTGACCCAGATTGGATCCTGCAACATTATCCACGTATATTTGCCTCCATTCATAAGGGGTGATAATACATGCAAAGCTAGAATAGTTCTATTTCCAGAAGCAGAAATTGTTTCTTCTTTTTTCTTAAAAAAAAAAACATAGGGGATAATTACATTAATCCTAGCAACAGACATGGCACAGCATGCTGAAATACTGGATTCTTTCAAAGAAATCTTAGATGAGTTTGACTATTCAAATGAGGAACATGTAACTCAGGTAAGATGCTTTTCTTTCTGTATTTGCATTTAGCATTTATTCAGATGGAAAAGATTCCCCAACTTGGCTTAAAGATCAATAAAAAGAGACCATCTTGCTTTCAGGACTGGGCAACCTGATGGCATTCCCAGAACCAAAAACCTCAGCTTTGTGGATTCTTATCATTTGGAGATGGAAAAATACACGAGCTTTTCCATTACTTATTTATAGCATCCCTGGAATAGCTTGGCAACCACAGTTCCCATGAAGCTGATCTTGTCTCATTCAGGAAGCCAGGATTAATAATATAGCTATTTCGGAGCAATCCTACCTAAGTGTGAGGAATCTTCAGATGATTCTGAACTACAGACCTTCCCACAGCCCTGCACTGGCTGTGCCTGCTTAAGGTCCGGGAGTTATAGTAGTAGAATCTCTGATAGACCATGGAGTTCCCATTTATTGTCCATGTTCAAAATGCTGAACTTCAAATTGCCATTTTGTGGAATATTGGTTTTTATTGCTTTAACGTCTACAGCAGGGGTTCTCAACCTTGGCAACTTTAAGACTTGTGGACTTCAACTCCCAGAATTCCTCAGCCAGCAAAGCTGGCTGAGGAATTCTGGGAGTTGAAGTCCACAAGTCTTAAAGTTGCCAAGGTTGAGAACCCCTGGTCTACAGTGAGTTGAGGACAGGCTGCCTTGCTTGGTGGACATGTAAAAATATACTTTCACTCTTTTCAATGCCTTCCCCTCCATTTAATTGAAAAGAGTGAAAGTATATTTTTACATGTCCACCAAGCAAGGCAGCCTGTCCTCAACTCACTGTAGACGTTAAAGCAATAGAAACCAATATTCCACAAAATGACAATTTGAAGTTGTTCTTGAAGGGCCCACCTCCTGTGATATCAGGATCAGAACATAGAAGGATTTCTAATTTGACTGTATGTTTTGCTTTGATCATTACAGAGAGTCCATTGTTCAAACAAATTTTATTTGCCCTGGTATTAATTTCACTGCTGACTTTCCACAACAAAGTGGAAAAAACATTGGCAAAAAATAAATAAAGATCTCACATAAACTGCTTTGCTGTTTTCAGCTGAAGATGATACTGATCAAGTGCTGTGATATCTCCAATGAAGTTCGCCCAATGGAAATAGCAGAACCATGGGTGGACTGCTTATTGGAAGAATATTTCATGCAGGTAAAAAGATACACAGTTACAGATTAATCACCATAATGATTTATATTTATAAATCCCATCTGAAGTCCATCCAATTGCAATGCTGCTGTGCTAGGACTACAGGACTGGTTGTTATAAAGCATAATGAGAAAGTGGTAGTGGATACCAGAATAGTGGAATAGCTGCATAGACAATCCCCACACAGGCTCCCTTTCACGTAAGGATTTGCAAGCTCCAACTGTCTTTCCTATCATACCAAAAGTTATTGTAGCTTCCCTCTAGGGTGTATAGTAGATGTTGTGTTTTTATTATTGTTACACTAAGATTCTGCAGACAGCCTGATTGACTTCTGCATATGGATGATATGTTGGACTGACTTTCTGAATCCACTATGTTGAAAAAAAATTTGCAGTAAGTTTTGTGTCTAACTGCAGATTGCTACAGTTTGCAACCTAGAAAGATGATAATATCCGAATAGTGCTTGTTTGCTTGTTCTCTCTTGAGAATGGTTTCTGCCAGTCAGCTCAGCATATAAAGAGTTTTCAAACTCAAGCAGATCAGATTTGAGGCAATAGAAAACACAACTAGCTAAGGAAAACTAAGTGGGTCAGGTGGTAGATGTTGAATTATATAACTAAGCCTGTAATCAGTGAAAAAATGTTAAGAGAAAGAAAGGAGAGGAAAGGAAAGCCTGGTAGTTTTTAATAGATTAGTCAAGTTAGTTCTGAAAGGTCACTTTACTAAACCTCTCTTTTGGAGGCGATTGTAGGGAGCAATAGATAAAGGAATAACAATAGATAAAGATTCGGCTGTCACAGTGATGCACATCAAGTAAAACTTGTTGGTGACTGAGAACAGAAAAGAGGAAGAAGAGTTGGGTATTTTTTTTATTTAACATATTTCCCTTATTGGAAAATAAATAACTTTAACCAACAATTTCATGTCAGTGTTTATCTGTGTGTCAGCCTATTAGTCTACAAACACACAAACATTTATACATACTGTAATATAAATGTATAAAACCAGAAAACAATAGCAGCTCATCAGAGATTAGGTCAGGGGTCTTCAAACTTGGCCCTTTTATGACTTGTGGACTTCAACTCCCAGAATTCCTCAGCCAGTGTGTTTGGCTGAAGAATTCTGGGAATTGAAGTCCACAAGTCATAAAAGGGCCAAGTTTGAAGACCCCTGGATTAGGTCTTCTTTCAATTAAACTGCATCATCTGTATATTTATTCTTTTGATGTGGGCTTAATTTCCCCCTTTTATTTTGAAGGAAAAAATGATTCAGGGCCTAATTTAGTATCTTCCCTCATTTGGAAGTAGGTATACATCAGTCTCCTGTTTAAAAAAAATCCAGACATACATAAGTAAAGCCAGAAATGATTCCTGTGGGGAAATGATGAGTCTGTAGGAAAGGGTTGGGTCACTCTTCTCTATATTACACTGTTCCAGTCCAGATATGAGGGGTAGATATTTCGGAGACATTTATGACACAGTTGTCAGTTGGGACTCCTGTTCTCAAACTGTATTAATATTGCTTCTCTGGTTGAACAGCACTCAAAAAACCCTGCTTGGGCTAAAATGCAAGTTACATAAATTGTATTAGACAGATAATTAAAAATAGATAAATGATATGGTTTGTGTATTAACATTCCTATGATACATTGCTATATTTGTTGTAGAGTGACCGGGAAAAGACTGAAGGTCTTCCAGTGGCACCTTTTATGGACCGAGACAAAGTGACCAAACCAACAGCACAAATTGGCTTCCTCAAATTTGTTCTTATTCCAATGTTTGAAACTGTAACAAGGGTAAGGGACTTGGAATATATAATTAAACCCCACTTGACCAACTAAAATGGTGCCCTCATTTAATAAGACAACTTATCTTTTTTTAAGTTAATATTTTTTCTCAGGCTTTTATAAAATACAGATGTCCATTTCCCAGGGTCCTACTCCCAATCCTTCTCTATTGTATACAGTATAATGTTAGCATTTTTTTAAAGCAGTGATAATCAGATAACTTTTCTTTCCCCATTATGTTAGCTTTTTCCAGAAGTTGAAGAAGTGATGCTCCAGCCACTTTGGGAATCCAGAGATCGCTATGAGGAGCTGAAACAAATAGATGATGCTATGAAAGAGGTCAGGACAGCACCTTCTTGGGTATTGCTTTATCTTATTTTCATCCTACTTCTCTTCTAACCAGCTCTCTTTAGTCTGCCTGCACTTAAAATATTTTCTGGAAAAATATCTGAGGTATTTCTTTCTCTGACTCATTCTTCAAAAAAGTAGGTCACTTTGCTTTTCCAAACAGTATTCAATCTATGTTTGTGTGTGAATGGATATATGTGATAGCCACCACTTTGCTCCAACAATGTCCTAGAAAAAAGTTATATTTCAAGCATAATAAAGAGTGCAAAATGGTGCTTAGGCTGCCAATGTAGGTTATGCTGCTATAGCACGGGGGGGGGAACCATCCCTATAAATTATGCGGGAATTTTTTTTTAAATGTCATGTTCCATATCTGTGAAACTTTTGGAGATTTTTTTTCTTCTCCAAAGACAAATAAGTAGAAATTTATCTGTCCACAAATACTATGGAAGATCTCAAGTTCCTATTTTCTTCCAGTTTTGCTTACCACACCAAGTATTGCTTCTGTTGGTTCTCAACAGAACCTCCTCTGTTAATTGTTTTCAACACTTAGATTTTAGAAAGTGCGCAGTGGTCCTGTAATATACTGTATACTTGGCTTTCAAGCCCCAGTGCTTGGGGTTAGCAAATGGTTCCCAGGAGAATTCTAAATTATATTCCCAGACTGTCTTCTCCCCCCATTCAAATAATGTTAAAATTATGAAATTTTATTAGGTCTTTCTGATGAGCTTTGGTCATTTATTTAATTAGATATCTGGTTTTTCATGGAACATCACATGAATCTGCTTATTATCTGTCTACCAATCAACAATTTCAATGTACTTGGTAGCTCAGTTCCCTAAGGACAATTAAATAAAGCAGCTGATGTGTCATAGCCAAGTATTATCTCCCTTGAGTCAAACTCACATCTAGCTGTTTGAATGGTCATGTCCATTCTGTATTCTTACCATTGCTCCCCCTTTTTTTGACTTCCCAGTCTACTTTGCAATCTTGGCCTTTATATTCAAATTTATTTCATCCCTACAATTCACATTTCTTCTTGGCTTTGAAGCAAAATTCTATTTTAAAAAGCCTTATTTTCTACCCTCTGGTTGCGAAGGACATGAATGATATCAACTGTGCAATATATATGATTTATTTTTATTTCTGTGGGTTGATCTGTGTGGGAGACAGTGGCTTATATCTAGAAGGTCTATGGCCTGTCCGCTCTGGAGGTTGTTTTAAATGACTGCTATGGTTCCTGAGAACTGAATTTTATGTTGTGCAACAGAAAGCTGAGCAGGCTTTAGTCTTCCTCCCAATAGGATAAAGTTCACTGGCTGCTCCTTCAGACTGAGCAATGAAACAATGGAAACACTAACACAAAGTAGATTTCTGTAATAACCAGTGAAGCCAGCACACTAATCAAGCAGGCTTGCAGATGTTACAGTATACCCCACTTCTACCAGCATACTTAAAAGGCAGTATTTTGTTTAGGTGACTAAAAATTCTTAGCAGGCAAATAAAATAAAGGCTAAACATTTTTCTATAATTATGTACAGGGCAACATAGATGGTCTTTCCAATCTGTTGTTCTAAGACTTTGGAACTCCTGCTAATAAAGATCAGGCTATTATTTTCTCAGATTTTTGTTGCATTTTCTTGATTTTCAAACTCCCTAAATTTTCCTCACTGGATTAAGGCTGGATCTTTCTGGAGAAAATTCTCCATTTTCTTTCTTTCTGGTGAGGTTGACAAAATTTAGAACAAAAAATTAATAAGTTTTGTATTCTAACTATTTAGTTACATGGCTTCTTGCCTGGTTTCCTCTTATATAGCTAAGTAGTTACTGTAGTTTTAAAAAATTAAAATCATGCTCAGTGCTATTCTCAAAGCAGTTCATTTAAAAAAAAATCCCTCGCATGAAACTGTACTTTGTGTTTGGGGGGCACTTTAAACTCCAACTAATAAATCATCACCTGTCGATATCTTATCTTGCCAGGTGGATAAGTCTGTAAGCATTCCATATTTGTGCTGCTCTTCTTCCTGAACTGCATTTCCTCTCTTGTTGATTTGTGCAGACTTTGTGAACTCAACTTGAAATTTGGGTTTAGGAAAGGATTCTGTACTCTGGGAAGCTGGTGGGAGAAAAAGATGATAAGAGTGCTGAAGAATGCAGTTGAAAGCTCCCTTTATCTCTTCTCTTCTCAAAACAATCTTTGCAGATTATTTGAAACCAGAGCTTTTTTTGTAAAAAAAAAAAAAAAGTGCTGGAACTCACACACGTCATACAACATGCCTTGCCTACCCTACAAGGTTCCATCCGAAAAAGATGCCAGAACTCTGTTCTGGGTGTTCTATGACAAAAAAAGCCCTGTTTGAAACAATGTCAAAACTGTGAATCCAGTGATTTCCAGTTTTTTAAGCAGTGTGCAATTAATCCACACAACTCACTTCCACTAGATGTAGGGATGGCCATTACCTAGAATATTTTAAAAGGGGGTAAGTAAGTTTCAAAATGGCAGAATATTGCATTACTGTTAGCTATGATAGCAATAACACCAATGAATGCCAGTTGCAGCAAACATCAGAGACCTGAGTTCATAAACGTTTGTGAGATCTTATAAAAGCTTGGGCCCACTGCATTAAAAAAAAAAAGAAGAATGCTGGGGCAGTTGTATAATTGATGTGATCCAGTGGGGCTCTTGCAGTTTTTACAGTCATCTCTGATGCAAATGTTACTCACAGTGTTATGCCTATCAATCTACTTTAAACTCACTCAAAAAATGTTCACACCAGGATAACATGCTGGACCTTTGCAATCTTAATTAGAATGGATGCAACCTATATAGTAAGAATGTCTGGCCCTACCCTGGATTTTGAGCTCTCTTGGTTATGAAACTCTCAACAAGAAACAGCACGTTTCTATACAAAACATATTATATGTTGCTTTTCTTAGCTGGAACACCTAACTGCTGGAAATAAATACAAAGCCTATAATGGCTTTGGAATAGTCCTTTGCAGGGACAACTGAAAACTCCACTTATCTTTTTGGACCCTACACAGTAATAATTTTATGTGTGATGTTTAATAATACAGTGGTTGAATGGTTGATTTATGAAATGACATACCTTTCAATAAACCAGTTACTTTATTTCAGTTTCAGAAGAAGAAGAATGAAAGTTTGACATGTGAAACCAGAGAGAAGTGAAAAGCAAAGCATAAAGAAAGGTTATATATCAAAATAATTTCTACTTATTCTTTGAAGGGTTCTGAATACCATAGCAAATATTTAATAGTCAAATGTTTGAAATATTTAAAATAGGAAATCGTTGTGTTAAAGGAATCCAGCCAATTTCATTGCATGCATACATACATATCTTCCTATCATGCTACAATATTCCCTTTTGAGATAGTTTTATGCAAAGTGCAGAAAACATAAATATAAAAAGCATTTTAATAAATATATTTTAAATATACATTTTAAAATAAATTTTAAAAAATAAAAATATACTAAATGCATATGATAAGAAAAAGAAAGGGAAACTTAGCTAAATCTAATATAAGCTAACACTAGCTAGTATATCTCTTTATATCTTTTTATTCTTGCAAAACATTGTTTCTATAATATCTTGCCCATATACTGCTTTATGCATTGTTTTTTTTTGCAATATATTCAATTTTCTTAATCAGAAATGCCTTGGGAAAAATCTCAGAATACCTTTGTTTGGGTTAAATATTAATTTATTTATTTTTTGTAAATATTTTATTAATGTCAAGTTTTACAATCATAAGTACTTAATAAACAACTCAATGTCTGGGTTCCTTTATCATTCAGTGGTATATGTTAACTTTCACTCAAAATATCCAATACTACACCATCCAGTATTTTCCTGATCCTCTCTTCTTTCAATAATAATAATTTTCCCCCACTATGCAAGTATAATTCTTACTGCTATTAATACCTATGCAATTAAATATAAACATCTTCATCACATAATATTTTATCTAGCCAAAACATATCTCAAATGTATTTGCAATCAAAGTTCCCTTATTCAATCTGTATCCTGTTTTCTCTCTCTTTTTTTCAATTTTAATTTCCCATCAATATTCAAAATAACTTTATCAATTATCATTTTTCTCATAATTAATTACATTTGGGTAACTAAAAACTTCCCTTATACTAACCCTCTTAGTATTTTCATATTTCCCATCATATAGAAAATTACGTTATCCTAGTTACAAATCACATCCTTCTATTTTATAATGGTCCTTTTATTTCTAAAAATTGTCTATTCTTTTAATCATATTCAAACATCCATTAGATGGTATAATACCTCATCTAATTAGTCAGGACCTCTATTTTCTTCAGTCTTACTTACTTACTTACTTACTTACTTACTTACTTACTTACTTACTTACTTACTTATTTACTTACTTACTTACTTACTTTGCCAAATAACTTTGCAAGTCAGGATATTTAAGTATATATTATTTGGAATAAAAAAGACAATTTAATTAAAGTGTTTTTGTAAAAATGCTTAATCCATTTATATTCGTTAAACAGCCTCCATTTTCTTTCTCCTTCAGTTACTCTTTTAGTTTTCAGCATTTTTCCTCTCTGTCATCCATTCTATCAATTCTTCTTGTTCTCAAATATGATCTGAAGTCTTGAAAAGTAAAATGTCTTTCTCACTTCCAGGAAAAATTTTATTTATCTGCACCTGTCGGTTTCTTCTTTCGAATCCTCTGTCTTTATGTCAGTTTCCTCTATTTTTTCCTCTAGTTTCTCAGTTTCTAGTTCATCCTTTGTGGTCATTTTCTGAATATTTTTTGCTTATAGGTTTAAGTTGGAGAGTTGCTCATTTATGTTATTTAAATTATTTTTAGTCTCCTCATAATTTAAAACAATTGTTTCTTGAAGTTTCCCACTGTTTCTTAATATTTCTTGATAATCCTTGAAACTAAAAGTCAGTCAATATTTGTAATCCAGGCTGGCCAATTTAGAATAGTTTATTGTCTCCTTTATACAGATAAAACAGCCCAAGGGTTTATTTTTTTCCCTTTTCCCAGCTGCAATCTGCAAAAGTGAAAGTTTCCAGGAACAACAAAGAGCCTTATCTATGTCTGAACTTAGTGTCAAATTTTCTTTAAGCATAATAAATTGTAATGCCAAGGTTCACCACTAGAGGTCGTTAACATCCATCTTCCAGTTTTAAAATCCAAAACTATTTCACCAACTTTCCAAATATCTTTTCAAATATAAAGTCTTAAAAATATTTTTTGTCCCCAAATTTGTCAAAGCCATATCTCTATATTAAATCCAAATTAATCTTGTAGTTTTCTCTAATTTTCCCCCGAAGAAAGTTATTTGCCACTTCTCTTTTCCTGAGAGAACAGAGTGGAAATTCCCCTTCTCTCTATCATCTAGGGGATTCTTTGCTTTGGGAGTTCTTTTTTCCTGGAAAAGTTTTTAAAGTTATAAAGAGGGGGTTGTTCTCACCCAGTTCCATCTGTGTTGTTCAGAGGTTGCTAATTAGTGCTTATCTTGGGTTGTCGGTGGCTTCTGGCTGGCCACATAAATGTGGCCAGTCTTCCTTCTGCCAGTTTGAACTGCTTCCTCAGATCAAACAGAAGGGCTGCCACCCCTCTGCAATCGACGAGGGTCCCTTTCTTTTTCATCACCTCTCAAGGGCAACTTTAGACCCTTTTTAGGGTCCCCAGCATAGCAAAATCGGACGTGGAAAACGGAGCCCTGTTTTCCTGCACCCATTATGACACAACATCTAACCTGGAAGTCCCGGGTCAAATATTAATTTAATAGAGAATCAATAAATAGAAAGTCAAGTGGTTTCTATTATTGGCTTATCAGTAGGAAACTGTTGCAGCAAATATTATTGTAATGGCCCAATTAAAAATGGAAGAAACCTAAAAGTCACAATCCAATGAAACACAAATACATTCAAGTCCCACTGATGTTCACTGATGTTCATTCAAGTCTCTTTTTTATTAGTTTCCATCCATTGCTTCTTATCCTGCCTTCAGGTGCTATTCTCCAAAGCACCTGAAGGCAGGACAAGAAGCAATGGATGAAAACTAATCAAAGAGAGAAGCAACCTAGAACTAAGGAGAAATTTCCTGACAGTTAGAACAATTAATCAGTGGAACAACCTGCCTCCAGAAGTTGTGTATGCTCCAAGACTGAAAGTTTTTAAGAAGAGACTGGACAACCATTTGTCTGAAATGGTATAGGGTTTCCTGCCTAAGCAGGGGGTTGGACTAGAAGACCTCCAATGTCCCTTCCAACTCTATTATTATCATTATCATCATCATCATCATTATGATGATGATGATGATGTCAGTAGAACCCAAATATCTTTAATTATTTGCTTTGGCTATATTAATATCAAATGGCCTTAAAACAAACTAGCTATGACTTGTCTCTAGATACGCCAGTTGTTATCTTTTAGACATTCTGGCAGTGAAGAAGAGGGTTGTAGTCCAATAGTACTCTATTTTGTATAAGGTTTTATTAAGTGTTGCTTGATCTACTCTAATCCTACTATTTCCTTGGTTAGCTGTGTTATAGTGACTTTGTCCCCACATTGCCATACTACAAGGCATCCTCGATTTATGGCCAAAATTGAGCCAAAATTTCTGTGGCTAAGCAAGACAGTTGCTAAATAAGTTTTGCCCCAATTTACAATCTTTCTTGCCACAGTTGCTAAGAATCACTGCAGTTGTTATATGAGTAACACGATTAAGTGAGTCTGTCTTCCCCATTGACTTTGCTTGTCAGAAGGTCACAAAAGGTCATCACATGACCCCAGGACACTAAAACTGTCATAAATACATGCCAATTGCCAAGCATCTGAATTTTTATAACTTAACCATGGGGATACTGCAACTGTCACAAGTGTGAAAACTGGTCATAAGTCATTTTTTCAGTGCCGTTGTAATTTGAATGGTTGCTAAACGAATGGTTGAACTATCTGTGTTTTCCTTCAGGCACTGAGGTAGCAGCACAGTATGCATTGCACTGATCTTGTTGCAAGGCCCTTATTTTGCCTCAGTCATGAGGTAGAAAGTGGCATTGTCCTTACAACTGCAATATGGAAGAAAAAAAAATAAAGAGATTGGTGGATTCCTATGGGTTTGGTCTGCCCTTCCACTGAACATCAGATCTGAGGGGGGGGGAATGTGTATGTATGGGGGCTTTTTATTTGCCCAGTTTCTGATCCCACAGAGTAGTTCTATACAATGAGAGGCCTGATGGGAAAAGAGTCAGCATGCCAACACCATCACTTCTCTTGCCAACCTTCTTTGTCCTGGGTCAGGCCAGAGGAGAGGGAGAAGTGCACCTGGAATAACTTAAAATGGTCAGATGGGCTGGGAATGAGAAGCCAGCATCGTGAGGACATGTCCTTTAAAAACAGCAGAACAACCAGACATTATTCTTTGAGCCTAATGATGTTTATATTTTAATTTTAGCATTACAGTTGATAAAAAAGATCCCTTAGAAGTATGGCAAGTTCATCGAAGCATTGTCGGATTATCCAGCACAGAGGAAGGATGAAGCTGAATAATTAACACTACTCAAGCACTTTTCACATTCCTTTTCTAAAGACTAGTATTTTTCCTAATGGGTACAAATGTTAAAGAGCCACCATTGTTGCATACAATTTTTTTTTAATTTTTAAAGTGGTCTTTTAAATAATATATTCTTATATCAAAACAAAACAAGCAAATGGTTGTTGTAATTATTCCCTTTTGTATATTTTATATGTGGTTATTTTTAATGCTTTGGGTGATTTTCTGAAAACATTGGGGAGTGGGGAGGGGAATGATGAATTTGTACGAAGAGTCATTTCAGAAATAGTTACAGTATATGAATTGGAACCAGATTCTGCCCCACTTTCTGCCTTCTGTCACTTTTCTCACACGTTTGACAAAACATCAATTTCAGGCTAGCTAAGAAAACAGTTTTCTGCTTTACTGGTCAGCAGCTGTTTGTAGTCAAACAGCTTGAGAGAACTGAAGCCCGGGGCTACCCCTCATTGCTTGTTCCTCATTCCATTTTCACAATCCTGCTTCTTTACACTCATTTTTATAACTGAAATGTTCCCTCTGAAAACAGAGATTGTGTCAGAGGAAATTAAATGTGCTGTCTGCTATTTTCCCAGAAAGGCTTGTAGCCTCCAGAAAGACTCCAAAACTTCTTGCCAAACTATCATTTTTAATGTGAATCCCAAAATATAAAATTATTAATTCTGTGGCTGTAACCCTATTAATAATTTAATTAGTTTAAACTGCATGGCACATTAATTTCAACTACATTTAAAATCCAATCTAGTTTTTATTGTAGTCTTGACCACTTTTTGGAATTTGATTCTTGGCAAACCATTGTAAGATGTGTCCTTAAATACTGAAACAATTAAGATGCTGTCGATGTCTGGGGCATTATTGACATGGGTTCAGCAATCCCATGTAGCCAGGACTTTGGGGCAGAGGTCCAGAAGTCTAACCAGCAGATGAACAGAATCACCTTATCATGCAACAGTTCTGACTTACCGTTCTGACTTACTCCACTTTAAAGTAAAATATTACAAATTACCAATTCAACTGTTTTCTCAGCATTTCCTCTATAGCAGCAGTTGAACAAAACCTAATTGGCTTAGGTAGTGAAATTATTCAAAACATTGTATCATGGAGATCAGTCCCAGATCAGACACAAATCTTGGATATGGAAGGAGTCCAGTGGTGGGATTCAGCCAGTTCGCACCGGTTCGGTAGAACCAGTAGCTAAATGTTGAATTCGGAGAAACGGCTGAATGCACAGTGCTTCAGGAAGTCCGTTCTAGGCCTGGTGGAGGCCTCCCAGACCTAGAACGGCCCACTGGAAGGGCATGATGCCACTTCCAGAATTTCATTCTAGGCCTCGGAGGCCTAGAGGAGGCCTCCCAGCCCTGGAACGGCCCACCAGAAGTGCATGGATGCTACTTCCAGAAGTCCATTCTAGGCCTTGGCTCAGGCCTGCATCCACACAGAGAACCAGTTGTTCAGGTATTTGAATCCCACCACTGAAGGAGTCTAAAAATTGACTACCAGCTCAATAAGCTGCCAGGACAGGAAAAGAGATTGTATGGGAACCTTAACTACATTGCTCTTTCAAGGACAAATGGTGCATTAGTGTAATCAATAGCTAAAGCTGCACTTGGAGTAGGTATTTTTCTTCTACCTTGCTTTAGTTTTTATTATTACATCACTGCTCTAAATTCTTTTAGTATACAGACTCATTTGATCTTATATAGTTGTCTGAAATAATCTACTAACATAACACTACAATAAGCTTATGTTTGCCTAGTGAGCCATTGGCAAGATTTGGTTTAACCAAACTTGGTATGCTGCAATATTTTTTTCTTTGAAGTTTCCCTCATGTGGTAGATACCCTCTGATAAAGAATGTTGTAGCTTACTTCTTAAAACCTTCACAGTTGGAAAGTGGACCTTCAAAAACAAACAAATTTCATTCAGTATAACGCATCCGAGGTTGAAAGTCTTGGCAGAAAGGAAAGTTCATGTTTTTAGATGTCTGCTTACATTGGCCAAGAGATTGGTAACTATTTTATAAAGGTGAGAATGATTATGGTCCAGTTTGGAGTGCTATAATGTATCCAATTGCAATAATAATAATATGATATAAATGATACAAATACAAGATCAAGAATGGATAGACCAAACCATATATACAAGATCTACAGAAAGCTTTTGAAAGATGGAGGATTCAGCAAGCCCACATTCAGTTCATGGCTTGGGAGCATTGCTACTACCATTGTTGGTCATTTTTCAAGCCCAACAGTGTGTCTTGAGAACAAGCAGAGCAAGAATGAAAATAGATGGGCAAAACAACTTACAGTGTGTGAACCGGTTCAACAAAGCCCCATCTATTGCAGTATTATAGTGAAATGGATTGAAGCAGCATACCCCAAATGGATAATTTCAGTGCTTTTTTTTTGTAAAAAAAAAAAAAAAAGGTGCCAGAACTCACACACGTCATACAACCCGCCTTGCCTACCCTACAAGGTTCCATCCAAAAAAGGTGCCGGAACTCCGTTCTGGGCGTTCTATGAGAAAAAAAGCCCTGGATAATTTTATGAATCACTTACAAATACTGACAAACCTCTGCATAGCTAATGCATCTCTTCAAACCACGTGTACTGCATTGGGTCAAAGGATATTACTAATACAGTGCCTTGTGCACAGATAACAGATACAAAAGTTAGAATAGGCAAAATAAGTTGTTTAAAAAAAGATGTAGGTCTCGTTCAAATATCATGTTAAGCTATATGATTTAATTTTGACAGTGTACCATGTGGTTTTTGTTATTATCGTTTATTATCCACAGTAATGGCTTTTGATATGCCCTGGTTCTGAAAATTTGGCTTAACACAATGTGTGGAAAAAAATGTTGAGAAAAGATCTGTTATCTGACTGGAATAAAATGAGGTACAAAAAGATCCTCAAAGGGCTTCTATATGGTGCACTGGGGTTTGACAGCTAAGATTAACCAATGGATGAGAAATCTTGGAAAGAAATGTGATGGGCAGCATATAGACATATGAAATTTTGGCCATGTTGCTTGTAAATGTGCTCAGAGTTTAGCCTAAAGTTTTGCTTAATTGTACAGTATAATAGATTGCCCTTATTTGGGAATGGTGATGGACTGTTTTAATTGTGCAGGATCCAATCTGGGTCAGTCACCGGGACCAGAGGTTTTGTCTTCATTTTAATTGCTGAAGTACTCTATATCGATTTACTCACATATACTGCCCACAGTCAGCCAGATTAGGGTAGCTGATACATGTTCTTAAATAAATACAGATGAGCACCAGAAATATGTACAAAACAGGAAAGGAAGGAGAAATGTCTCTCTGATGTTCATTTCAATTCTTCAAAACAAATGCTTAGAAAATACATTGAAGTTGAACACAATGATCCAAGAGAAATAAATACCTGCTACCTAACTTCTTCTTCACCTACCATCAAGGTGTTGCTAAAAGGAGAATGCATGGAATTCCCAATTTGAAGTTTCATAAGATGTTCTTCTACTTATAAATTCAGAGCCATCCATAAGGAAGGTGCTGCATTACAAGGACATGAATGTTTCTTCTTGAAGAACACATCCAAGCCATATGCCTACTAGTTAAAAATGTTGCTTGCTGAGTCACAGTTCTTTTCACAAAAAGGAAACATGTAGGTGGGAGCTCAGACTTTTCTTCCACACAAAACAGGAACTGTTGGTTTTAATTAACTGAATAATCTCCCCATGTTTATTATGATAAAAGATGCTTTGGAGGAACGTAACTTGTTTGGAGTTTAATGTATTTCTCCATGCACCACTTTCAAATAATTCTTCATGTGTTTGGATGAATGATTTGCTGTTTTTTTAGTCCATTTTTGGTGATCAAGAATATTGTTTAATCCACCCACAATGTACACTTTGCACAATTATGTAGCCCTTCAATCAGTAATTGACCCACTTCTAAGGAAGAAGGTTGCAAATGTCCTTATTTATGAGTTGTTATTTGGAGGCACTTATGCATCAAATGAATTAAATATATTCTTCTAAACAGCTGTAATTTCTTTTTAAAATGGAACCAAAATACACTGCTATTATGTTCTCTGTTATTGTATTTCTGGTATTTATCACAAGTCTCTGGGCTGCTTCCCTCTTCAAATTAAAGCTGATTCTGTGAGAAAAAAAATATGGTTTGAGGCAATTAATTGGTCTTTAGAGAAAAACTGTTAAGCGCCTGCACCTGCATCCTCTATTCATTGCTATTACCGTATATATCAGTGTCATTTTGAGAAAGCATATTAACTTGTTACACTCTTAATGGCTAAGGCCAAGTCTCTTTGAGAGCAAAATTTAAATTGTTGTTTATGACCTCCAGCAGCATTCATAGCTTGACAACAGTGAAGGGCTGCTTTTTTCCTGTCATAATTTTAATTTTTTATTAAAATACATGGCCATGGACAAAAAAGTTGGAAAAGAATACAGAATATAAATCTGTGTATTTGTGCCTATGACTAAGCTACCTAGATTACTGATTTTCACTGTTGTGACTTAAAATTTGGCCACCATTTTGGATGCTTCCTGATCCTGGTTATTTACAAAGTAGCACACAATTGCCAACCCAGATCAATCTTGTCCAGGATTAGGAGCATTCAGGAGTATAATTTTAAATGTTACATCATACACGCTAACAATGGTACAAATATTTCAAATTCTCATGGTATTGTCTACATAAAAATCCATGTCTCCAACACTTCTCTAAGGCCATCATAAGCATTTCTTATACTGTACATTTTTACACAAAGATATCGAACAGCCAGTGGTCTCACACATCCTAGTCTTATTCCTGCTCAGTGTCAAACCATTTATTTATTCTCATGCATGCTTTGTATTGTATTCTTCTTACCACATTCAGTAATCAACTCATAGCTGTGCAAAGTGTTCTGTAATTCAAACCTGTTCACTTTATCATATTCTTTTTCAAAATCATAAAATGTGCAATAAATTTTATTTCTCAGTAACTTGCTAACGATCAAAAATATGGTCTGTATATATTTTTCTGACATAAAGTCACATTAAATATTTCAGATTTAGCTCATTGTTGCCTCTTGCGCGCTTTCGATCAAAATTATAATTTTTTCCAGATACACTTACCAAGTTGATCTACTTATTTATTTATATACTGTACCTGTTCATCTCACAAAAGTTACTTGGGCAGCTTACAGAAGCAAAATAATTAAAACTATATTACAATATAAAAACATTGTGCTGGAGCCCATCCTCAGGGGATTTTTCTATGCATGCCCTACATAGAGTTCTCTGAGAGTGAGTTCCAGCAAGAGTCCAAAAGCTTGTAAGACTAAATCTCTGGTCCCAGTGATCAACTCAGATTGGATCCTGCATGAATGACATGCTTATTTTTGCTTGGTTTGATGTGTGTGTGTGTGAGAGAGATTGTGTTTGAAAGATTATTAGATCTTTTAAGCTCAGCTCCAATCATTTCACAAACACATGCAAATAATTTCTTCTCAATAATACAGGTACTTCCTTCACAGATTGCAGTTTTTGATGGCTTTGTCTGTTCTTTCCCAAATCCCCTACAGCCTTAGGGCACCTTGGTAATCTCCCATCTATATGCTTCTCAGATGCATTTTCTTCTTAGTTGTTTAATATAGACAAAAACAGCAAGGTGCTGCCACCTAGCAGGACATCATATACATAACAATTTTATAACTATAACCTTTTAAACTGCAGACATTATAAATTGGTTTTAAGCTGGTATGTTTGTTAATAGTTCTTTTTAGCAGTAAAAACAACAAAAACTATAGACTAATCTGCTATTACTGATTTCACAGCACTAAGAAAAGTGCTTCTCTTCCTCTTCCCCATCTTGTATGCCTCAGTCTTCTAACTGTAGGGCCACCTAGTTATAGCTTTTATCATCAGCTTGCTAGGACAAACATCTTCAGGTTTTGCTTTTAGTTAAAAGGGATGGGAAAACAATAGGGAAAAGTTCTATTTTGTTTTCAGTAGTTCCAGTTTTTAATATAGTTTTAATGTTTTTGTTATTTTAAGGGAGTAACCTATAAATCTATTAAAGCAGGGGTGTCAAACTGCCAGCCCACCTGGTTGCATCATGCAGAGGCTGCACCCACCCCAGCTCCAGCAACGCAAAAAAAAAAAAAAGTCGCCATACGTTGCAACACGTCAATTCATCGTGACACCCGTCTATTAAAGAGAGGTGATAATTGAAGGCTGAATAAATGGTTAAATTGGGTTTCCCCCACTGAATAGCATCAGAAGGGTCAGAGCATCAAGTATTACATAGCTTGTTAAAAAAAGAAAGCATTTCTTCAGAGCATCCCAAAGAGATTATTAACATTTCCTTCTTTTACGCATTTCAACTTTTACAGCCCACGTGGGGTTAAGGGTTTTCTGACTTAAGGATGGAGTAAATGTAGTATTATGAGAAGCATACTTTACATCACAAATGAGTGAGCTGAGTAGTTTAAATTAAATCACACAACTATCTGGACCAAGTAAACAGCCTGTCAGCTTCTTAGATTTTTATAAGCTTTGCTGTTGAAAGTTTATTGCTAAGCATTTGTAATTGTTTGTTCTTCTCTTTCCAATATTTAGAACCAAAAAGGGTTATCTTTCATGTATACCATCTTGTATGATTCAGATTCAGGAGGCAATATTAAAATTACTCCCAAGCACCATTCAGGAATTTTTGATCCCTTTTATTCCCTGTTCATGTTATTTTTCTAATCAGATCAAAGTACCCTGGTTCCTTACATTCCTAGACCCAGACATAGCAAGAAGGAAGATTTTGGTAGGAAAAAGACAGCACTGTGCTTAGTCTACTACGGCTTGCATAAGAAAGAAAATGCTACTTCAAAACTGGAACAACTAACAAACACACCAGGAGCTATCAGAACTATGTTTTGAATATGAGATGAACAATGTTATGGCAACATGGCAGAAAAGAGGTTGCCAGGGCATGTTCATGTCATGGTTAAGTGCCTGGAGAAATCAATTGCTTTTTTCCCTCATAAACTAATCCAGAAACAGAACACTTTTAAACAATGCTATGGAACATAGTGAGTCATGGGAATTTTCCCCCCTCTTTTTTATATTGTGGGAACTACTCACTGTTTAAAATCATGACATTATAATCTTTCACCAACTTACTCCTTCTCACTATTTCAATATGATCATTTTGTTAATTATAGGAACTGAACAAGGATTTGATTTGGTAAATATAGGATTGGACTGTGTCTGTTACTGGAGCAATACAAAGTAAATTGAAGAGCACATTAGCCCTGATGTCTTTTCAGCTTGAATTGCTAATACATTTTCTACATCTGGGAAGTATATCCTAGGCTAGAAAGCAGATTGAAGTGATGCAACCAACAAAAGTAGCTAAAATAAACTAGGTCTTTAAAAAAGGAGCTATTGTGATCAAAACTCTGTATTCTGCACCTGCAATTAATTGCAGGCGTTGTTTCTTTTAAATATACACTAAATTGCAGCTGCCAAAATAGGACAGGACTCAAGTACTTTGAAGAAAAGACTAATACATGCTTTATGCATAAATTCATCAAGGTTAATTCTAGCTTTTTGGAAAAGCTATTATAATGTAATCACTATTTATTCTGTTATAGTTTTGATATTGCCTCATGTATATATTGGACATGCATCAAAACATGTGGCTTTATTCTCTGCATGGTCAAAATCTATCTAAATATTTCAAATTCAGTTATTTTCTTTATGCAAAATAACTGGAAAGGAAATGGGGGTAGTATCCACAATCGTCCAAATTTTACATTTGATTTTGCATGTCACTAATTGGGATTTAAATACACAAAACAAGATGCTGATCAAGCATATCCAAATTGTTTTCACATATATCGCCAAATCTCTCAGATGTCTCAAGGATGATTAAATACTATTCAAGCACTGCAGTTGTTAACATCAAATTGCAAGCTTTGGACTGAAAAAAACTGAGAGGTCTTCACATTGACTGAATGCAGTCTAAAATAGATGTTCCGTAAATGTTTATTACTTCTTTACTGTTCAAATGAATATTTCCATGGCAACATGAACTGAGGAAATTCCTTCAGACAACGCTGGCTCAATGGCCTTGAAACAAGCACCGCTCCCTATGGTCAGCAATGACCAGCAGAGTAAAATCAGCAGAGACTCCTTTACCTTTTTACTGTTGAAAGAGGTCAACTTAATTACAGTGCCAATCAAACATGTCCTGACCCAAATACTATCACTTATGTTCTTGTATTAGGTATTATGTCCTTACTTAATGGCAGATTTGTGACATGGAGTGATTAATACAATCATTTTTGCATCACTGAGGCTTACTGCAGACACTATTTGTTGTAATATTGTATTACAGCTGCCATGAACTACGTTAACACTTAATTTGTGTTTCTGCCTATTTAAATACATTAAAGACAACTGGAGCTAAGCAAAGCCATTTTTAAGGGCTTCCTTCCGGTTGTTTCTATGATTCAATAGATTGTATCTACTAGAGAACTCAACAAAATCTTCAGATACAAAATCCCAAGAACAATTGGGCTTGACCATGAACTCTGGCAGTAATCCAGGTTCTTTCTTATATAACTATACGGTATATATTGCCTCAACTTCTGGAAAAGATGGCTGGGTAGAAGTTTGACACTATGCAACGATTTGGGTCCATTTGACATTGTTGAGGCAGCATATTCTTGGTTCAGGAAGAAAATCTGATCAACTGGATTTGGAGAAGTTCTTTGTTATAATCCTTTTCTAGGTATTATTTTCAACACTGTCATTCAAGCAACATTTTAAAGCCATACATTTAGAAACAAGTTACTTAAAGGCACTGGGATGTGGCTTGTTAATCAGGTTACTTCTTTTGCTATTTGTCAGGGGTGAGGTATGCTGACACTAACCATCAGGCAGATTTAATTTCAGTTATGCCTAAGGAAAAGTTTCTGTTTTTTGTTCAGCTGCTTCCAAACTCAGAAATGTGATAGCAGGACAGCTCTTCAGTTCTGACTTTTTTGGTCTGTTCGCTTGATTCATACTGTGGATCTTTCCTCTTATTTTTCTGCTGCTGTAGTCTCTCTTCTTTCCTTTTTAGATAAATGGACATATTATCAAAAGACGCCTTGTAGAGATTTTGGAAGCAGCTCTCTTTGTCCATAGCACCTGCAGAAGGTAGAGTAGGTTAGAATTTTAAATAACAGTTACTTTATAGTGCCTGGCAAATTAGTAAATATTTATAAGCAGGGATTTTGTTTATGCCTAAGATGAGAACAGATACTTAAGTCCTTATAACCTATCTCTTACCACAGAGAAGGAAAAAAACCTACACAAAGCTGTAGGTTCCTCTTTTCCCACATTCGATACCTGGCATTCTATCAGATTAGCTAAGTTGTTTTTGTCCCATTGGTTTATGACAAGTAAAACTTTAGCCTATGCTGGCTAGTGATAAGCATATCTCTATTAGAAAGAGACCAGGATACTTACGGGACCGTCTTCTGCCACATACTTCCCTACGACCGGTGAGAGCGCACAGGGTTGGCCTCCTCCGGGTCCCGTCAGCGAAACAATGTCGTTTGGCGGGTCCTAGGGGGAGGGCCTTCTCTGTTGTGGCGCCCACCCTCTGGAACCAACTGCCCCTTGAAGTCCATGTTTCTCCCACTCTCCCGGCCTTCCGAAAGAATCTTAAAACTTATCTTTGCCGGCAGGCCTGGGGATGATTGTGGGTTGTGGTTCGAATGTGGTGTGTGTGTGTTGGGTACCTATTTTTAATGTTTTGATGTTTTGTACATGTTGTGAGCCGCTCCAAGTCTCCGGAGAGGAGCGGCATACAAATCAAATTAAAAATAAATAAACAGATAACCACATTTGGATTACTCACTCTCCAAATTTTTGCTCTTTTAGTTGCTGCAGTGCACTATTAATATAACTGATCCTTCCAGTCACTTGTCCAAGAAAGAGGCAGGTGTGTGTGTGTGTGTGTGTATGTGTGTGTGTTTATTACTGAAAACAGACAGAAATCTAAAAATGGGGAAAAACTGTAATGCTAAAACTATAAACTCCCAAAATAAGCACATCACAGTTTAAAAATCAAAGGCATCTCCCAAACTATTCCTGAACCAAATGTTGTGGATCTATCACCTGGTTGCCTCAACTTTTTCTAAAACATTAAGTCTGCCAATAGGCCTCAAAGAGCTTGTTTACCATTATTTCAGAGATTAATTGCTTAACTATGAAGGGTTAGAAACTGATCAATATGCATGGTTATTCTATGATCATTTATCCTTTCTTCCCTGTTTTTTGTCAGAATGCACTACAATTGAGAATTTGCTTGGTTCCTCACCAATGTCACAGGAATGCACTTCTCATTCTGGCAAAGATCCACATCCATTAGAAGTTTATGCTAAGCATCATGCCGTGCAAATTTAAGTGACAAGGTGACTTTAAGAATGATATTAACTGGTATTTTACTCAACTACTGGGCAGAACTAAAAACAGCTACCATTAGGACTGCGATACTTATCTGCCTCAGCAAAGAAAATAATCACCAGCTCTACGTATCTAATTAGTCCTTCTATTTGACTGCACAAAATTAACTCGGTGGTGGATTTTTTATTTCAGCAACTGTTCCAAAAAACGACTGAAATATTCACTCCCACCCACCTTACCCATTTTCAACATGTTACAGCAGAAGAGATACTTTGTTCCCCTTTAGAAGAGGAAGAGAGGGAAAAGAGCTATTAAAATGCTGGCAACAAAAAGATATAGCAACCACCGTTTTCATAGGAGTAGCACCACTAATTAGGCATTAAGAGGCAGGACTCATTAACCAGCTCTGTGATGTTAATTATCTACGATAATCACTGCATTTTAATAGTCCCCTTTCCTCATCTGCTGATACAGTTAAGATCTATGCACAACATTCTACTTCTTATCAGGAGGGGGCAAGTATGAGAGAACCACTCTGTTGTGTTCTCATGGTGTTCAGCTGTTCTTCTGTGGCATCAGTAAGTTGCACATTTTAATACCTGATCCCTGTGGCTTAAAACCAGCTGAGGAATTCTGGGAGTTGAAGTCTGCCCATCTTCGAAGTCGCCAAGGTTGAGAAACACTGGCTTAAAGCAATGAGGCTTCCAGTTAACTTCCCCCACCTCCAAGAGCCAATGCTCATGCAGAAACCAAAGCTAAACCTAAAGTTCAGCTTTTATAGAAATTCAGGGATGGTTTCTCCAAATCATAGTCACACCCTCCATGGAAAGGATTTGTATGGTCTGTTAAACTCATCTTTCCTACCTTCAAACATTCTCCAATGGTCACATATGTACTTGGACATTTTCACTAATTCTTTCTTGTCAATAACAGGCTGAAAACAAAATAAAACAAAAAACAGTAGCTACTAAAAATTTCATAGGAAACAGGGTGTTTTGTTTTTTTTCATATGGGCTGGCTTGTACTGAGGACAGCTCCCATAATCTTTTGTTTTACCTGACCCATTTCCATGTCTTCATGAAAGTATAAAACAATAAAGATATTTTACTTGTATTTTTAGTAAATTAGGTCAGTGTTTCTTTTGCCTCAACAGATCTAGTTTTTGAATTTAGACTGCTGTGTACTGACCCACAATTACACTTGGTTTATAGCTATGCACACGTACACATAGAATTCCCAGCTTGAGCTGTTATACCTCTCGTTTTCTTTTTCTTAAGTTTAACTGAGAAATCTTCAAACCGAGGTACAATATTCTAACAAGCCAAAAGCCTAGCTACCAACAGAATGGCAGGATAGATGTGGCAAAGAAGTAATATTTACTTGCTTCTGATCTTTCTTCTGAACAAGCATAATGAAAAGAACCTCCCTTTGAGATGAAAAGTAATTAAATCTAATCAGCCTAGTAATTACTCTAATTTTTCCACAAAATATGTGGCATGGCAGATAGTATCCCTTGCATTTGTATATGTATCAAATGCTCCCACACAACCAAAGAACATACAATATTATATACTGTTATTAGAGCACATAATAAAAAAAATAATATGCCTTATTATGTGCTGTAATAAAGAGATTTAGTGACTAAAGGAAAAACATTCCTTTGACAAGGTGCCAGCCAAGAAAACCAACTGTAATGGCGTATGTGATGACCTGAGTGAGGGACAAGGGAAAGAAATGCTGTTGCAAGAAACAATCAGACAGACAGGGAGGAGTCCGCAGAGGCTTAATTTTCAGAGAAAACAGCTTAGGAAGGACTCACCCTAATTCAGGCATGTCAAACTCGCAACGTCACGTGACATCATGCGACGTATCGCAACTTTCCCCCCATTGCCGGCAATGGGTTGGGCGCAGTTTTGATGTGATGCATCCGGCCCGTGGGCCGCCAGTTTTGACATGCCTGCCCTAATTGATCAAAAGGTTAAAAGTAGCAGCAGGAAGTTTGTATTTTCCAACGTGCATGATTCTATTACTTGTGTTTCTTACAGTATAGTGACTTTTAACTGTCTATCAATTAGGGTGGGTCCTTCCTAAGTTTCTTTCTCTGAGCATTAAGCAGCTAGGGATTCCTTCTTCTCTTCTTCTCTTGTCCGCTGGTCCCCTACTCAGCTTCTTTTTCTCTTGCCCCTCAAAGTCATTTACAGATTTCATTACACCAGTTGGCACACCCACACATCTGTCATTTATACATATATTAGTTATGATTTGAACTGAGCTGCTATATATCCCACTCGGCATAATGTTCAATTACATATTTTCTAACAATACTCTACATTTTAATCTGAGGGAATTAAATTGAACTATATTTTCTTGTTTAGATCTAGCAAAACAAACATCAACCATAGAAGAATCATTAAAGAGCTTAAGTATTACAATACAGAAATACACGGTAACCCAAACATAGTAATTCAGCAATTGGCCAGAATTCTTTGCCATATACCACAGAATTATAAATACATGTAGCAGTCTGTGATCGTAAAAATTCTCTCACCTGCCACTGTCCATCCTCAGGTTGGTAGAATAGAAGAGGTATTTGCTGATTCTCCTGCAGTACCCAGAGCCCACCTGTTTCCTCAAATGCAACATCCCAACCTTTGTGGCTCAAGGTTATTTGCTGCTTAGAAATTAGGTTCTGAGCACCGGCATCAAGCTGGAAGATGGATACTGCAGGAATACTTTTAGAAGCAACCACATCAAATTATTCCCACATGGCAAAGGAAATGATATAGTATAGATCAGGGCTCTCCAAACTTGGCAACTTTAAGACTTGTGGACTCAACTCCCAGAGTTCCCCAGCCAGCATGGGGAGTTAAAGTTCACAAGTCTTAAAGTTGTCAAGTTTGGAGAGCCTTGGTATAGACCAGGGGTAGGCAACCTTGGCTCTTTTATGACATGGGGAGTCAGCATGGCTGGTTCAGGAATTCTGGGTATTGAAGTCCACAAGTCTTAAAAGAGCCAAGGTTGCCTACTCTTGGTATAGATCAGCGGTTCTCAACCTTTTTTAGGCTGTGGACCGCATCACGCATGCGTAGCATGCGCGTGCGAAAGCCCGCATCGCGCATGCGCAGTGACGGCCCGCATCGCGCATGTGCGGCGCAACGGCCCGCATTGCGCATCCGCGGTGCTACCCCGCGCATGCGCGGTGCTGCCCCCTGCGCCGGCCGAGGGGAAAAGGGGAAAAAAATGGCGGACTGTGTTGTTTGGTGACCCCCGTGAAATGGTCGTTCGACCCCAAATGGGGTCACGACCCACAGGTTGAGAACCGCTGGTATAGATTAATTCACATCTAATCAGAACCAACTCCTGCTGAACTCATTAGAGCTATGGCAGCTTAAGGAACTCCTAATGTTTCAAGGAATAATCCCCATTATCTGTCATGAAGAGATAGTCAGCAGCTTCACAATGTGAGCATTCATTAGAAATGTACTATAAACTCTTATTATCAACTTATTGAGCACCAAATTTCTATTGCTAAATAAGACAGTTGTTAAGTGAGCTTTACCCCATTTTACGAACATTCTCACCACAGTTGTTAAGTGAATCACTGCAATTGTTAAGTTAGTAACATGGTTGTCAAGTAAATCTGGCTTCACCATAGAGTTTGCTTGTCAGAAGGGCCCAGGGACACGGCAACTGTCATAAATACATACCAGTTGCCAAGCATCTGAATTTTGATCCCGTGACTATGGGCATGCTGCAACGGTCATGTCAAAACTAGTCAGAAGTAACCTTTTTCACTACCACTGTAAATCTGAATGTTCGCTAAACATGGTTGTAAGCTAAACACTACCTGTAAGTATAAACTAGACAGAAATCAGACATAGCTTATAATGAAAAAAATGTAATTGTCTGCTGCTTCTGTAGTAATTTTATTTTTTTTCCTCTTACCAGTCATATAAAACAGCAATGTAATTTCCGTCACAACAATAAGCTATTCTTGAGACTGCATATTTCTGAGGAGGAAAAGAAATGTAATCATAATTGGCAAGAGCTGATTTTTTTTTAATGTGTGGGAAGAAGTAGGAAGAAACAGAAAAACAGTAGTAAAAAGAAACCTGCGGGTCAAAAATATACCCAGTTTTCTATAACTAAGACAGGCTGTCTCTTATTTTCTGTTCTCAGCAAAGACAGCAAGATGAAAAGTACAACACCTCTAAGGCAGCGGCCAACCTTTTGGGCATCAGGGACCGATTCCATGGAGAGAGGTTTTTCCGCGGACCAGAGGGGGCGTGGTTTCGTGTGCTGCCTGCATCCTGAGTTTATGGCATGCCGCAGCCCAGTGCCAGTCTGTGGCCTGGTGCCAGTCCATGGACCAGGGGTTGGATACCCCTGATCTAAGGGGGCAGAGGTTGGATGGATAGTTAGTATGCAAAATGAAAATGTCCTTGACCTCCATGACTGGTGTAACCACTAAAGCATGCACAATTGTTTAGTTACAATGTTTAGAATATCAGTACATCTGTCCACATGGTGGAGGTATATACTACCGGTATAATGGTTAGTACAACAGACAAGAGTATGAGTATCTGCTTGTCCATGCAAAAAGATAATTTAGCATTCTCCAAATTAGTATACTTATGTTGTGAAGTAATTGCATTCTACAATGGCTACTTCTCAGTGTAACAAAATATTGTTTACCAAGAAATCACCTTTTGATTTATAGAATCAAAAGGTGGTTTTCAGTAGCATAAACCTGCTCTCAACTTTATGACAGTTTAATAAATTCATTCAAAAAAGCAAGCACAGATGTACAAAAAGCAAGAAGTAGAAACGTGCAGACTATATTATAGAAAACACCCATACAAAAAACAATTACCTTCTCATTCTTACTATCTTCATTTATATTCAAATTATTCAATTGAAAGCAATGTAGATCTTTTCCACTTTTATACTTCCAGAGCCTCAATGTACCATCCTAGGAAGTTCAAGAGAGGTGCTAATTATTATTATTTTTGCCAAAGGAAAGGAGACCTCTTATATATACCCATTAACAAGGTTCATATCATACTAAACTATAATTCCTTTATCTAAGCTTGGTTAAACAAGCTATAATGGCTGGGTCGACACCTAAATCTAAGCATGAGTCATAAGTAAGTCACCACAATGTGCATAAACACAATTTGATGAGCAAAAAAACAAAGAAACCACACTGTGACTTAGCACAATTATAAATTCAACCAATGGTTTAAAAGTCCTCTAAGATACATGTATATATACTGTATCTCATATATATTCAACAATGAATATACAAGATTTCTAATTATTTCTAATAACATATTACTATATTTCATATTGAGCTTAACTGGATATTAATAATGAATCATAAGGTCTAAAATACTTGTGAGAATGATGATTTCCTATAGTATTAATGATTCTTCATGTTTCAGTCAAAAATATGAGAGAAAGCAAGGGAAATTGAATCTTTTACATATTAGAAGAAAGAAAATGCATTTTATAAGTAGTTTATTAACATTCTAGAAGTTGTATAGAGTCCCAGATAATTTACATACCCCAGATGCTGATAAAAGAAGATCAGGAAAGTTTGGCACTACCAATATTCTGCTGACAAATCTAAAGAGAAAAAAATAAATTGAAACAAAAGCAATAAAGAGTAAAATTATATGTATATACAGCTGTGCAAGAAATTTTGTACATAGACTGATATCTTTCCTTGTATTTTGAGAAAAATCTGCATATGAAAAAGTTTACTGTAGTATTTTTTTCTCTTTAATAAGTCAGTTTTAAAAATAGTCCAGCAATCTATTCATATTCTTAAAGTACATTCATCTCCAATTTTTACATGACAGTGACAAATAAAAGAAAAAACTAAAATAAGGTACTATATAACTGTAAACTGAATTGCAGACCTCCATTTTATTTCACAATCAAGCTGAAGTATTGGGCTTCAAGTATCATACTAATTAGATTTGTATAGCATAGCTATAAGTAGCAAAGTGTGAAGTGTTTCTTTGAACATTAAGATTACTAATTGATTACCACTAGAAACCATTATTACTTCAGATATCAACATTTTCCTTATTTTTTTATTAGTTTTTTAAATTTTTACAAAAAGACACATAATAATAACTCAACCGAAAACTAACATATACTACATTTTCCAAACAATTAATATAACTGCTCGGCACCCCCACCACATCCCCCTATCCCTAACCACCCCTCCTTCCTCTTACCATCTACCTACTTTCCTCTCACTCCTCCTCTACTTCTCCACCCACCATCTCTACCCCCACTCTTACCTACTCATACCAACTTCCTACTTACCTCTACCTTCACTCCTCTTTCACCCCTACCCACTAGATGTGGTGCCCGGAGGTCACCCGAGCAACCCCTTAATATATATTCTTACATATTCGTACATATCGCCGACCCCGCTTACAGTTGAGAAAACATAATATATAAATTATGAATACCCTCCCACCCCCCCTCCCCGACTTCCCAGAGTGAATACAGGGTAAAAACACAAGAAAACCCACTAAACTACTAATTATATAAATCCAACATATAATAAATGTTTAACTATATGCTAAATATAATTTCTTCAATTGATATTTCCCTTGTATATAATCTATCCATTTTTTCCAATCCATCATAAAGAAGAAATGGTGGAACCTCTTAGAGAGTTATTTGTAAATATACAAGAGGGTGGTCGGGTACCACCTTCATGGAAAACGGCTTATGTTTCTTTGATCCCTAAAGAGGGAAGAGATAATGTTCAAGTAGAAAATTTTAGACCTATCTCATTGTTAAATACGGATTATAAGATCTTTGCAAAAATTTTGGCTAATAGATTAATGATAGTTTTAAGACAAATAATTCATTCCGACCAAACTGGTTTTTTACAAGGGAGACAGATGAAAACTAATGTTAGACAACTTATTAACATATTGGAATATTTGGATAAGCATATCCAAGTGCCTGCAGTTCTTATGTTTTTGGATGCGGAGAAAGCTTTTGATAGACTGAACTGGTTATTTTTGAAAAGATTAATTGTTAAGATGGGAATGGGGGATCAGTTTATTAATTCTATATCAGCAGTTTACCAGAAACAAAAAGGTCAGATTATTGTGAATGGGCAATTAACAGATTTATTTAATATAGAGAAAGGTACTAGGCAGGGTTGTCCTTTATCCCCTTTATTGTTTGTTTTAACCTTAGAGGTTTTATTGAATAGGATTAGAGCTTCAGATGAACTAAAAGGTATACAGATTAGACAACAGGATTATAGATTATGTGCTTTTGCTGATGATTTACTTGTGACATTGACCCAACCAATACAGTCGGCTCAGAGCTTGATGGAGATTATTCAAAATTATGGAAGGGTATCAGGCTTTAAATTAAATATATCTAAGACAAAGATGTTGGTTAAAAATTTAGATGATAAATTAAAACAAGATTTGGAAAGAATAACGGGTTGTAAAATAGTTAAGAAAGTTAAATATTTAGGAATCTATATAGAAGCGTCTAATGGAAAACTATATAAGAATAACTATGAATTTTTATGGAACAAGATACAAATAGAATTGGAGAAATGGAAAAAATTACAATTATCTATGTTGGGTAGGATAGCTACAATTAAAATGAACGTATTGCCGAAATTTTTATTCTTATTTCAAATGTTACCAATACTTAAAAAGGATGCGAACTTAGAGGAGTGGCAGAAAGGTATCAATAGATTTATTTGGAATGGCAAGAAACCAAGGATTAAATTAAAAATTATTCAAGATACAAGGGAGAGAGGTGGTTTGAAAATGCCCAATTTTAAGTTATACTATTATGCGGCAGTTTTAGTAGCAATAAGTGACTGGATTAATTTAACTAAGGATAGGATATTGAATATAGAAGGGTACGGGTTATTGTATGGGCTGCATGCATATTTAGTTTATGATAAAAAGGTGGACAGGAGTTTTAAAGAGCATTTATTGAGAAATGCTCTGTTGCGTGTCTGGAAAAAGTTTTATTATAAGTTAAATGGAAAGATTCCACTTTGGACAGTTCCCAGGCATGCAATAGAGAGTATAAATAGACAACAAATTCAAGATGTGGTGTCTTATGAGAAACTCTTAATAAAAGAAGGGAATTCTTTATTATTGAAACCATTAAATAGGTTAAGGGAAGAAGGAATAGCTCATAATTGGTATTCACATGTACAATTACAGTCTAGATGGCAAAAAGATTTTAAGATGGGTTTCTCCTCAAAGGACGATAATTTAATTAAACAAGTTAGAGATCAAAGACCTATGCATATTAAAAGATTATATAATGCATTAATTGAAATTGATTCTGAAACTGAATTAGTTAAGGATTGTATGATTAAGTGGGAACATAATTTTGGACAATCAATTACGATGGAAACATGGGAGAAGATATGGGTGAAAAATGTAAAATTTACGCAAGCACAACATTTAAGAGAAAATTTTTATAAAATGTTTTATAGATGGCATTTAGACCCGAAAAAACTATCATTTATGTACCCAGATGTGCAACCCAAGTGTTGGAGATGTGAATCTATGGACGCTACTTATTTTCATGTTTGGTGGACTTGTAAAAAAATCAAGGCTTTTTGGATAAAAATATGGTGGATTCTTCAAAATATATTGAAAAAGCGTGTTGAATTTTCACCACAGTTGTTTTGGCTTGGTATCATAAAAGACTGTACCACCATTGAGACTAAGTTGATTTTGAACTTGATTACTGCAGCAAGATTACTGGTGGGACAATATTGGAAGACGTCTGAATTACCATCTATTGAAGAATGGACATTAAAAGTTATAAATATGGCAGAAATGGCCAAGATATCCGCATATCTGAAGGATCATTCAAGATATCAACATTTTCCAAATGAATATGACACTAGAGTGACAAATTAAATGGATTAAAGAAATCAAACCATGAAAAAAAAATGACAAATGCACTGAAGACTTTTTAGAAATAAATTACTGCTTTACTGTATTGTGAATTTACACAACAAGGAAAAGAAACTGGGGAGACACTGAATGAATCATCATACAAAATCAGCAAGCCTCACTTCAATCTAGATCCTTTTGGAAAAAATAAAGGTAAAGGTTCCCCCTGTCCAGGTGTATCCGGCTCTAGGGGGTAGCGCTCATCTCTGTTTCTTAGCCAAAGGAGCCAACATTGTCTGAAGACTCTTCTGTGGTCATGTGGCCAGCATGACTATATGTTGAGGTGCACAAAACGCTGTTACCTTCCCACTGAAGTAGTACCTATTTACCTACTTGCATTTGCATGCTTCCAAACTACTAGGTTAGTAGAAATGGGAAGTCTCAATTCTTATCCTTCGTTGGGGACTAAGATTATCACACGCACACAAAAGAAAATAATAATTCTCTGAAATACTCTTAGATTATTGCTAAGAAATCCCTTTTATGCTAGGGAATGTTCTAATGGATAACATCTTAGATACATTTTGAAATAGCAACATAAGCTTTTCTGAGAATCTGAATTACCTCAGCATTCAATTCATTTATTTCTTCTAAAATCAGAGCTAAAGTGGATTCTTTAAAACCTCCAAGGAAGTGAACATTTATTATTTTTTAAGTAGTCTAAAGCATTTCTGATCCCAAGAGCATGATTAGAAAACTAGCTATTATGAAGCTTGAGCTTAAATATTGAAAATAGTTTTGGTTTTTTTTGGTTATACTTACTCTCTGTGACCCAGGCAAAAGGACTCTATAACATGTGGTGCTTTAGTCAAACTAACTCTAATCTTCTCATCTCGATCAGCTGTTACAATATACTGGTCATCAGGACTCAGTGACTAATGATAATAGATTAATAGATATATGATCAATGACATGTTCAGGCATAGTTATCCACCCACCAATTATAACATTTGTTTGACTTCAAACTGATAATCTGGGAAAGACTCGAAGGAATAATCAAAAGTTACTTGTCTACAACAAATGTTTACCTATATACCCATTTATCTTAATCATTATTAATATACAGAAAATGTTCATGGTTTTTTTTTTATTTGACAAAATTGAACTCATTAACCAAGCAGTACACATCACCTCTCACCCCAAGCTACCTCATATGGGTGATTCTGAGGAAAAAAGTAAGATTTTGTTTTTATCAAAATATTTATCAAAGCTGCCCATCTCCCTCACAGACTGACACTGGGCTGTGTACAGATTAAATATCAAACCATAAAAAACAGTATATAATTTTTTTTTTAAAAAAAAAGCATGGATGAATTAAAAATAACTGTCAAAGTTAGTTAAAAGGCAGGGGGAGGGCTTTCAGGACACTAGCCAGCCTCATGCCTGCATGCAGCTATGTGAGTCCCAAGCAAGATTGCAGAAAAAGTTTTTATGCCTTTCTGGAAGGTCAGGGGGAGAATGTTCCACCGGGCAGGGGGAATGGCAAAGAAGGGCCTCTTCTTCCACCCTGCCAGTGGAATTCTTTATCTGATAGGATCTGTAACGTATCTTCCCTCCCTGATGTAATGAGATGAAGACAGACTTAAATTTGATTAGCCTTTAATAAAATATATTATTAAAAACTCATGTGTACCAAATCCAGCAAAAGAGACAAGTGTCCAAGCTCAATGGTTCCTGCATTTTTTGGTTCTATTATTGAATAAGAATACACATCGCCAGATTTGTCAGCAACCAAAACCTTGTCTTCTGCAGATGTTATTATCAGGGAGGTACATCTTCTCATGACAGGTCTGAAAAGAAATATAATTACAATAAAAATGTAATTCAACATTTCTGAACTTCAAAAACCAATGTGGTCTACATGTGACAAACAAAAACATAACAGTTTTGTAACACCCATTATCTCCTAGAATTCTAAAGATGGTTGGGAAACATACCCAGAAGACTTCAGCTTGGAAGCAGCTATATTAGGTTCACAGCAAAAAAGAGAACTCCCATTACCAGTATGTGAGGCTCGCACATGGTTTGGGAGATTTGCCAATGTCATGGAAAGTAATTGTGAAGCCAATGGCTTATCCAAAGGAGTTGCAGAGCAACACAAAAATATTTGTAGGCTGTTCTGCAGTTGAAGTTGACAACAAAAATATAAAACACAATAAAGCTAAGAAACAAATCTGAGCAGAATGGTAAATTCTGGAAAGGAAAACTTGTATGTATACCCTTGAGGCAGTCTTGACTTTCTGGGCTAGTCCCTGCAGTTTTCTTGGAAATGATTTGCCCTTGCCTGCTTTCAAGCTGAGAGTGAGTGAGGGCCCCATGGTCACCCAGTGAACTTCATGCTAAAAAATGGATGGTCTCTGGGTTTATAATCTAGTGCCTTAACTGCTATGAGGGTGTTTTTCCCACCACCTTGACAGAGGCGGTGGTGAGGCCCCTCCTCAAGAAACCTGTCCTGGATCCGGCTGTTTTATCAAACTACCATCCCGTCTCCAACCTTCGCTTCCTTGCGAAGGTTGTTGAGAGTGTGGTTGCCCGACAGTTCCCGCAGCACCTGGAGGAATCGTCATATCTGGATCCGCACCAGTCGGGTTTCAGACCTGGCTACAGCACAGAAACAGCATTGGTCGCGTTGGTGGATGATCTCTGGCGGGCCCGAGACAGGGGTTGTTCCTCTGTTCTGGTGCTATTGGACCTCTCGGCGGCTTTTGATACCATCGATCATGGTATCATGCTGCAACGGTTGGAGGGGCTGGGCATAGGAGGCACTGTTTTGCGGTGGTTCTCCTCCTTCCTCTCCAGCCGGATGCAGTCTGTGTTGACAGGGGGCCAGAGGTCGACCCCGAGACCCCTTGTATGTGGGGTACCTCAGGGGTCGGTCCTCTCGCCTCTACTGTTCAACATTTATGTAAAGCCACTGGGTGAGATCATCCATGGTTTTGGCGTGGAATATCGTCAGTACGCTGACGATACTCAGCTGTACATTTCCACGCCGAACCACCCCAACGATGCCCTTGCCGTGCTGACCCAGTGCCTGGAGGCCGTGCGGGTCTGGATGGGGAAGAACGGACTCAAGCTCAACCCCTCCAAGACCGAGTGGCTGTGGTTACCGTCGTCCCGGTGTAGCCAATTGATTCCATCACTATCTATTGGGGGCGAAACAGCGGCCCCCACGGGAAGGGCTCGCAATTTGGGAGTCCTCCTGGATTCACGGCTGTCCTTAGAGGACCATCTGGCTGCCGTGGCCGGGAGGATGTTCTATCAGGTTCGCCTGGTGCGCCAATTGCGTCCCTTCCTAGACTGGGACTCGCTACGCACAGTTACTCATGCCTTCGTCACTTCCAGGCTGGACTACTGTAATGCTCTCTACATGGGGCTCCCCTTGAGGTGCACCCGGAGGCTCCAACTGGCCCAGAATGCGGCCGTACGGGTAGTGACAGGAGTGTCGTGGCGCTCCCATGTAACACCGCTCCTGCGCGAGCTGCACTGGTTGCCAGTGGTCTTCCGGGTGCGGTTCAAGGTGTTAGTGACCACCTTTAAAGCGCTCCATGGCATCGGACCCGGATACTTACAGGACCGCTTACTGCTAGCAAATACCTCCCGCCGTCTGGTACGCTCCCACAGAGAGGGCCTCCTCAGGGTGTCGTCGGCCAGACAATGTCGACTGGCGACCCCCAGGGGGAGAGCCTTCTCTGTGGGAGCTCCCACGCTATGGAACGAGCTCCCCCCGAACTCCGTACGATGACGGACTTACGCACCTTCCGTCGGGAACTGAAAACTTTCCTTTTTCAACAGGCCGGCCTGACATAGAAGCTCCGGCTCCAACCGGGTGAAAAGGTTTTAGAGGGATTGTGTAATTTTTAGGATTTTAGGATTCGCACATATTGGGTTTTATATGGGATTTTATGGCCTAATTTGTTTAATTTATTTTTAAATATTTTAATTTTGTACATTTATATGTTTTTTTAAATTTTACGGCTGTACACCGCCCCGAGTCCTTCGGGAGAGGGGCGGTATAGAAATTTAATAATAAATAAATAAAAAATAAATAAATACCAAACTGATTCTCTACTGAAAGCCTGCATAATCATTTCTGTTACTAATGCTTAGATTAAAAAAAATAAAAAAAAAATTCCTCCCCATACCTTATACTCAGACATTCCCAGGAAGGCTTTCTGCAGAAAAGAATTAATTGTTTGTTGTCATCAGTCAGAACAAAATACTTCCCTGATGAAGAAAATGCACAGGCAAGGATATTATTTGTTTTGCCTAATGGCTTTCCATCCTCACTAAAAAGAGAAAAAATGTGAAACATTTGATTCAAAAATAAACCATTTCAAGCACAACTTCCAATTATACTTTATGAGATATTTTCAATTATTTTTCAGAACAACCTTCCTTTGATCATGTCATAAATTAAGGAAGAAGGGAAGGATGAAAAGCTATTTCCTACTATTTATTTCAATTATTTGATTTTAATTTGTGTTTTAATTGACATCATGATAGAAAAAGCACTGCAGAGGTTCTTTCTTCTTATAGGCAATGCTTATCTAAGAGAGGTAAATGCCATATTTTCTAGAAGTATCTATAGAGATGCTTAATTTATAGATTCAATTATCCCCAATTAGCATGGTTGTTTGTCCTTGATATGAGATTGCAGTAGAAGTAATGTTCTATATACCTGGGAAATTAAATACTCACCTTTCTTGCTTTACTTGAAGTTTTTTGCTTGCAGTAGTACAGTCATAAATGAAAAGATCATCATTGCTGTCAATTAAATGAATATACATCACATAAATATTTTCTGCAGAAGCAATCTCTTTGTGTTGAATGCTTAAAAACAACAACAGAGCAATGCTCCAGATACCTGTAGTTTACCAACCTACAGCTCTGGGTTTTTCCCCCCCAGACCTAAATCTAATCTCACTTGTTGGCATTCTCTGCCCCTATTCCAATTTCTCTGAACCTTTCTTAAAACATGATGCCCAGAACAAAAACAGTACTTGAGATAGAACAAGATCAATGCAAATATAGTGGGGCAATATATCTACTGATACAGAGTAAAACTGAATTTACCTTTTCAACAATCTTATATTCAACGAGGTCAGCTATAAGTCAAAATACTTCTTCAGAATGTGATTATCAAGCCAAATACAGCCCCCTCTTGTTTTTGTGCATTTGATTTTTTTCCTGTTTCTACTTTGTTATTTTAACTTTATTTTTCAGCTTGTATGCTGCCTCAAGTACTTTTTCATCCCACTTCTCAAAACTACCAATTGATTTGTGTTTTTGTCTTCTACAGTATGCTATCTCATACAGTTTTGTTTCATCTAGAATTTGTAATTTCCGTCATCTCTCAATCTGCCAAGCCCTTAACGTTTGTCAGCTAATTAACAATACCCAATAGCCTATATTAACTTCCAAATCAGATTACTATCAGGTAGTTTGTCAAATTCTATGCTGAAATCAAGATACATTATATCCACAGGATTCCTACAGCCCATTAAGAAAGATACATGTTTTTTTTATAAAAAGAAAAAAAAAGAAAGATACATGTTATAAGTATCTTCCCCAAAATCTCTATGTAGAAATCTAACAATAAATTAAAATGTCCACAAGTTCTCAGTATTTCCATTTGGTCTCTTAAATGATCTCCATTGATTAGATATTGGTTAGATTCTATTCAAATATAGGCAATCTTTTGTGCCTCCCTCTATCCTGTGAATAAGAAAGTCTTAAAAAGAAGAATTTAAGAGGTGGTCAGAAGTTTCCTAGGTAAATCATGCTTGGTAGAGTTTGTCCCCATACAGATACTTGGAATAAAGTCTTCCATTACACTCAATTCATATCTTTATGAAAAATTTGCTTTTGGAGGATTATTGAATCACTGTGAAAGATAACTAGTGCTACTATTGGAAAGAGACAATACTCTTTTTTAGAAACTTCCAAATGTGGGTTTTGTTTTTGTTTTGGTGCCTTTTAGTTACTGATGATTCCTTTGCAACTGCCTGGACAAGTCCCTTAAATTTTCCTTACAAGGTTTTTTTGGCCATTATTTGCCACAGCCTCCTTCCTAAGGTTGAGAGAGCTCTGTGCACTAAAACCAGCAGTCTCTAGCCTGGTGCCTTAACCGCTACACCAAACCGACGCTTTCTCCATATTAGTAGTGTCATAATTTGCAATTAATAAGATATAATCAGAAGCTTCACTATCTTTGTCTCCCTATTACTTTTCTTTTGCCTCTTTGCTAGACTTTCACTGTCAAGTCGGTGCGTATACAATATCTAAGCTAGCCCCCACCAATTTGATTTCTTCAAAACATATTGGATTACCATTCCCATCATGCCAATCAGTATGCATCCCGTTAACAGTAATGGAGTAATAATCTGCAGGCCAGGAGGCTGGTGAAAGTTTATTTAAACGCCAACTTTTCACTCACACATACACACCGACCTCTTTCACTCACTTGGTTTCTTTATAACCAGCGGCCAAAAACTTCGCGCCGCCGCTAACCACCATCACATCCTCGCAAATGAGGAGCCTCGGAGAAGCACTCACGATTCCAGCCACATCGGCCGCCTCCATCGCCAGGCCCAGACCCACATTGGGGCGCCCGAGAACCGTCACCAGCTCATGATGTCATTCCCCGGCCTATTAATGATGATCTCAGAAAAGCCCGACTTGCCATAGAGATGAGCACGTAGTTGTTTGGAACCTGAATTGCTAAAGTGATTAGAATTACGCATTGCCCCTTTGTGGGAATAGAACTGTCAGAAGATGAAAAGTCCTAGCGATATTTATGCCATAGGTTTCCGTAATCTCGTCTCGTGGCAATGGACGCCCTGGGGGAGGCGCCAATTATAGGGAGGAAAGCTTTATTGCCTTCATAAAGGGGAATATTTGCAGCTCAGGGTTGAAATGAGGGGTCCTTGGTGCTGATGTTACTTAGTTACTTAGTTTGGGTAATGAAACGTTTGCAAGAAAACAAGCAAGCTCAGAGAGCATCAAGAACACCCGGCGGGGGGGGGAGGACGACGACATATTGCACTCAAGACAATGATCCTTTCAAGGACGTCCTTTCAACATTTTTGGCTGAAGCTCTGTCCACGTCCGTCTGCCTAGACTTAGATTACACAGAACGGAAGGACGTCCCTCCTCATCTCTCAAATTAAAGGGAGTTCGCCATTCCACCTCCCGCCACTACTAAGCAACACAAACGCCTCCCACCCACCCACATGATTGGCCTACAGTACTTGCATCCGGACGGCGGTTGCGGAAGGAAAATGGGGTGGGAACCTTTTCTTTGCGGGCAAAGGAGGACACGGAACAAGTTTTGGGAGACGCCAAGATGGCGGCCTCCGTGATGGCTTGTTGCGGTCGTCTCCCGGCGTTGAAGGTAATGGAGGATGAGGTTCATTAAGGAGTTGCTTATGGATTTAGTTTTCCTGTTGGGTGTCTGCCTGTAGCCAGGGTTATAAGCAATTGCTCCGCTGTATATCTGTGCCAATAATTAGGGTTTTTTTGTCTGTCTGGATTTGTCCTGAAGTTTCCAGCTGGTATAATTTGATTCAGGACATTTACTAATTTCATTCGGGGTATCTACTATTATCTAGGGGTAGACTATATCCGAGGATCATTTTCCAGTCTGCAATGCGAAGAATAAACTGTTAACGAGTAAAAACATAATCAAGAAGGTTTACGATTCTTATCTCATAAATTGTAGTGAATCTCAGTCCGCTTCATCAAATATATGGATGATAATTTTGAGAAAAATTGAAATAAGCATACTCTTGGGGCGGGGAAGAAAAAAAGGGCAATGGTGGAAGGGAAGATAGAGACCAGAAGCAGTGTTGTAGAGAAAATGTTAAGATTTCTTTTGCAGCACCTTGAGCTCTTGACTATGGCGATTCTCAGTCATCCAGGTCATAATTAACCCAAAGGTGCTTTTTCACGAGGCAACTGGACTTTCTTGAGCTCTTGAGTTCAGTTGTGGCTAGAGTGAATTTTATTTTGAAAGATGTCTGAATAAGTATTTCTTTGCTTGAGAGAGTAGATAAGCCTGACAAAAGAAATCTTTTAATTGTTTTAGTATAATTAGGACAGGTAATATTTGTGGTATCCACATTTTCTCTTTGACAAATATTTTATTTACTCGAGGGTGGACTAGTTGTAGTTTCCGTTGGATATGAAGTTAGTGTCTGATGTTGCTTGGGTTCTTACAGAGTTTTGGCTGAATTGACTTGCATTTGACTCATTTCAGGATAGGATTAGGATAGGATGTAGATTATTTGACTAAGTGTGATTAGACATACGAGGAATTTGTTTCCAATGCAGAAGCTCTCAGTGTACATGCAAAGCAACAGAGTAATAGTAATCATAGTAATGATACCAATAAGAGAGGTAATAAAGAAGATAAGGATAATTGTAACACTACAGCCATACAATATGTGTGGCAGAAGGGAAAAAGCTGTCTCTGTGTCTAGTTGTTTTGGCACGCAATGCCCTATAAGTCCCGAAGAGAGGAATTGAAACAGTTATGTCCAGAATATGAGGGGTCTGTAGATATTTTCTCAGCCCTTTTTCTGATCTGCACAATACACATATCTTTTATGGCAGGCAGGCTGGTTGCAGTTGTTCTTTCTGCAGTCCTAAAGGAGTCTGTACCTGCCCTGTTTGGTTGCTGAACCAAACCAGACAGTTACAGAAATACAAATGACAGACTCAATAATTCCTGTATAGAACTGTATCAACAAGCTCCTGAGGCAGTCTGAATTTCCTGAGTTGACACAGGAAGAACATTCTTTGTTGTGCCTTTTTAATGATGGTTCTAATGTTGGGTGTCCATTTCAAATCCTGGGAGATTCTGGAACCCAAAAATTTGAAAGACTTTACTTCTGATACTGTGCTGTTGAATATAGCAAGAGGTGGTAGATAGAATGGCTCCTCCTAAAATCCACAGTTTTGAGCATGTTCAGCTCCAGGTTATTCTGGCTGCACTCCAGGGCCAGTTGTTCAACCTCCCATCTATATGCAAACTCATTAGTCTTGAATGAGACCAATGACTGTTGTATCATCTGCAAACTTCAGTACTTTAACAGGGATCCCTAGAGATGCAGTCATTGGTATAGAGACAGAAGAGCAATAGAGAGAGCACACGGCCCTAAGG
Organism: Bothrops alternatus; assembly: GCA_034064705.1. Taxonomy (NCBI): domain Eukaryota; kingdom Metazoa; phylum Chordata; class Lepidosauria; order Squamata; family Viperidae; genus Bothrops; species Bothrops alternatus. Next base: position 5,055,735 of record JARGCV010000027.1, read on the forward strand.
GGCACCTGTGCTAATTGCCCAGGTACTAGATGTAACTTTTCCTAGCTTCACCTGTTGCTTTCTATCCGTCAAAACGCTAATAATCCACCTTCAAGCTAGCTGAATTAGTTCAGAGTAAAAAATTTCTGGAATGATGGTATTGAATGCCAAGCTGAAGCCTACAAACAGGACCTGTGATTATGTAAAACTATGTATCATGGATAATTTAGTCTGTAAATTACCAGGTTTAACTGTAAGCCTATGTATATGCTCTTACTTTATAAACATGAACCATGAGTCAAGGACTGCATGTATATAGCATTGATGGCATATGTTGAAGCTTTTTCCTTGCACTCCCATTCTTTTATCTTCTTGCTGCAGTTTTCCAGTTACTGCCAGGCATCTTAGAAATATCTGTTAATAAATTATATTTATCATACAGACTACATTATTTTGTAGTCTGTATGAAACAAATGACTTTTAGAATCTTTTCTATAACCTAGCCTCCTTAGGTTCTTTCAATAATTGTAATATTGGTAGTCCTCAACGTATGACCACAATGGAGTCCAAAATTTCCATTGCTAAGACAGTTGCTAAGTGAGTTGTGCCCCATTTTACTACCTTTTTTGCCACAGTTGTTAAGTGAATCACTGCAGTTAAATGAGTCATATGATTGTTAAGTGAATTTGCTTGTTGGACATCATGTGGTCAGCTGATTACATGACACCACGACAGTGCAACTGTAAAAAATACATGCCAGTTGCCAAGCACCCAAATTTTGATTATCTGACTGTGAGGATGCTGCAATAGTTGCAAGTGTAAAAACTGGCCATAAGTCACTTTTTACAGTGGCATTGTAACTTTGAAAAGTCACTAAACAAATGGTTGTAAGCCAAGGACTACCTGTAGTTCTATGCATTGCACAGCTTACTTGAAAATTTAAGCAAATTTAAGCGAATTATTCTTAAATCTATGTAAAAACAGCCAGAAAAAGTACAGGTCATTAGTTTCCTAGACTAAATTTTAGATGTGATTGCCTGGAAATCTGAAAAAAAAATAAAATAAAACCAGATGTAATTAGATACAACATTGAAGAGACAATAAGTAGTTTAATATTTCTAAGTGTATTTTCATAATCTACTTTATTAATAATGCATCAAAAATGTATTATGTATAGCAGCAAGCCTTTTTTCTAACTGAAAATAAGACTTCAGAATTTTTCACAAGCAATTCTTATGGGAGCTATTTTATAATCACTATTTCATGCCCATGTTACTGATCTATGGTTATGTTATTGTATAGTTTACTACAGGCATGTCAAACTCGCGACGTCACGGAGCTTTTTTGCCATTGCCGACAATGGGGTGGGCGCGGCTCCTATATAATGAAACCAGCCCACGGGCCGGCAGTTTGGCACCCCTGGTTTACATATTTTTGAGAAATATATGCTAATTTAAAACATTGTTCATCAACTATCTTTCCTAATTCTTACAGACTTTGTCACAGCGAGCATGGGGTCTACGAAGTATGCCTTCTGTTTATGTCTGCACCAAACCAGGTGATTCCAAAAAAGGCTTCCCAAAAGGTAAGACAATTTATAACAACTATTGCCAAGAAAAATATTTATTATTGAAGTAACATTAATTAAGCAACTACTATTTTTCATATTTTGTAGAACGTCAAGATGCAAAGCTTTTGTGTGGGTTTTGTTATAGGATGAATGTTCTTACTGAAAAGAATTACATCTAATAAAATACTGTTGCTCTGCCATCTTATAAACCATAATTCCCCTGGGAAAATCCATTAAATGGACAGGAATAATCACCCACATTCATTCTCATTCTCATTCTCATTCTCATTCTCTCTCTCTCTCTCTCTCTCTCTCTCTCTCTCTCTCTCTCTCTCTCTCTCTCTCTCTCTCTCTCTCTCTCTCTCTCTCTCTCTCTCTCTCTCTCTCACACACACACACACACACACACACACACACACACACAGAGTTTCATTGTTGGGTGACTCTAGGTTTGCAGATTTTATAATCCTGTTGCACAAGCTACACTAGCTTCCAGTTTTCTTCGAAGTGCAGTTCAAATTGCTGTCATTAACTTTAAAGTCTACATGGTACAAAACCAGACCATTTGTCAGGCTGCCTCTCCTTGAAAGTATCTGCCATCCTATGGGTAGAATGGGCATGCTTCAGGTCCCTTCTCTGAAACATTGTCATCTAATGGGATCTATGAAGTTATGCTTTTTCCATGGCTGTCCCTACCTTATGGAACACACTCCCCTGGCAATCTGGCAGGCGCCCCCCCATTAGCCTTCTAGAAAGCAAATAAAACTGCAGGCATTATGAGAAAGAGATGGAGCCTGCGGAGAATTGTTGGAGCACGTGAGGAGGTTGATGAAAACAGTGAGTTTCTAGGTTTTTTTTAATGTTTTTATGATTTTTATAGTTTTATTGTGAGCCACCTAGGGTTGTTTTAAAATAAGTGGCCATAAAAATCTTAAATTAAGGAATATATAATACTTTAATTTGATTCTATAGAAATCATAGAAAGTCTGAAAGAAATTTACTGTACTGCATGATACAATGAATGCAGGGAACTGACAATCTCTGAAAAAGTTACAATCTCAATGACTTTGAAAAATCACTTTGCATGTATGCTAGCATTTTTTCTTAACAGCCTAATAAAGCTGCTTATTTTCTGCATCATGAACTAAAACATTCTTTATAGCAGTTTGTAACAACTTGTAATGTATGTATTTCAAGAAGCAATATTTATAACATTAGGGTTTCAATAAATCAGAACTTGAGAACTTAAATAGCTATGATCTTGGAATTAAAATGGCTAGTGCAAAACTTGATTTAATATTCAGTTTTCAAAAAATGCAGCATAATTGGTTTTCATGTATCATACTTTAAAATGTTTATTCTATTACAATTTGATGATTAATGCAGCATAATGTCTATGATGTTAAGTTTTGTACCTCTATTTCATCCAACAGTTCTAAAATAATTATTAAAAGCTCATACTGTTTGTATCAAAATAAGTTTGTCAGTTTGATTTGATAGCTTGTAAAAAAAAATGAAGGCAGAGAATGATCTAAAAAAGTCTCATGGCTTTCCAGTGCTATAATGGGAAAACAAAGAGGCAAAAGTTGTTTTGTGCTAATAAAACTTGTAAGCATCACTAATGTGCATAGATACAGCTTTCTCAATAGTATACATTAAAGAGGCTCTACTAATTTGTTATCAATTACTATTTAAGTTAAAAAACAGAACCTCATCTTTATTTCATTGTTATACTTTGAATGATTAAAACAGCCTTGAAAACAATTTCTATACATACTTGCGAACTATGAGGATAAACACTTTTCAGTCAGAGCCATTTTACTTGCTCTTGAGTGTTATGAAGAGGTTTGAGTAGATAAAATTGTCCTTCTATTGAGAAGTAACCATTGCCTATTAATAACTAATTGTTACCTGATACAGGTAGTCCTTGACTTAACAGCCATCCATTTAGTAACCTTTCAAAATTACAGTGGCACTGAAAATAGTGACTTATGACCATTTTTCACAGTTAGGACTGTTATAGCATCCTCATGATGATGTAATCAAAATTTGGATGTGTGACAATTGACATATTTATGATGGTTGCAATGTCCTGGGGTCATGTGATCACTTTTTGCAACCTTCTGACAAGCAAAGTCAACGGGGGGGGGGGAAACCAGATTTACTTAACAACCATTTTACTAACTTAACAGTGATTCACTTAACTGTGGCAAGAAAGGTTGTAAAATGGGGCAAAAGTCACTTAACAACCCTCTTGCTTAGCAACAGAAAATTTGGGTTCAATTGTTGTCTTAAATCAAAGACTAAAAGTTACTTGATAAATAAATTGAATAATCCTGCAGATGTATTTTGAAATGGTGTCCTCCTTACTTTAGTAATGGCCACTGCTAATATGTCACATTGATAATTTCATCTGTTTCCACAACTATAGGTAATCCTTACTTAACAACAATTTGTTTAGTAGCCATTTGAAGTTACAATGACGTTGAAAAGAGTGACTGAAGATCAGTTTCCCATGGTCACATGATCAAATTACGGTACTTGGCAACTGGTATGCATTTATGACAGTTGCACTGTCCCAGGGTCATGTGATCACCATTTGTAATCTTCCCAGACAGCTTCTAAAGTCAGTGGGAAAGCCAGATTTACTTAACAAGTGCAGTGATTCACTATGGCGAAAAGGTAATAAAATGGGACAAAACTCACTTAACAACTGCTTTGCTTAACATTAATTTTGAGCTCAGTTGTAGTTGCAAATTATGGACTACCTGTATGCACTTATTTGGCTTAGCACCATGATTGGATTATTTGTTTATTAAATGTCTTTGAGCACTTTAGCTTGAGGTTCCTGTTTAATACACTTCGAACAAGTCAGAAAATAATGTATTTTCTTAGATCTAAAAAACCATGTAACTCCCTGCTTTGTTGTATTTCCATAATCAATTGATTTAAAATACAGGCTGACATGAATAATTTGAACTTATCAAGTGAAGTTGACAATTAGTCAAGGAATTCACTTGGTACATTCTACAAGAGGAATCTAGGGTGAGAGAGGACAGTATCGAAGAAACAATGTTGATTCAAGTGGTGTTTTACCTCAAGAATAAGTAAGAGATCTCTGGAAGATGTCAGGTAATTAATGAAGTACAAGATGGTGTAGGCCAGGGGTACCCGTTTCCCACTGAAAACAAAACACTGGGAGTTGCAAAACACTTTTGGTATCTAAAATGAAGATAACACTGCATATAGCCTTTTTTACCTTATATATATATATATATATTTACCTTATATTTTATTTACCTTATATATTATTATATATATTTATTGTTTTTAAAATTGTTGACAAAGAAATAAGGGAATTTCTGATATAGCTATTTCGAGTTTCTTAACTCTCTTCAGTCAGACTCACCCTTCTGGGATTCGAACCTGGGCAGTCTGCATGCTAAGCAGATGCTTTAACCTATTGAGCCACAAGTTCTCTCCCGCTTTGTCAGTAGTCAGGGAGTAAGGATATGTGTCAAGTATTTATTTTTTAGATTGCACCCTGTAAACCCAAATATGGGAGGAAGGAATCATTCTTTCCTTTTGCTTGTTTCAGCTCAACCCAGAGCCATCCTGCAAGCACAAATATATATATGTTGTTTTTAAAATTGTTGACAAAGAAATAAGGGAATTTCTGATATAGCTATTTCGAGTTTCTTAACTCTCTTCAGTCAGACTCACCCTTCTGGGATTCGAACCTGGGCAGTCTGCATGCTAAGCAGATGCTTTAACCTATTGAGCCACAAGTTCTTTCCCGCTTTGTCAGTAGTCAGGGAGTAAGGATATGTGTCAAGTGTTTATTTTTTAGATTGCACCCTGTAAACCCAAATATGGGAGGAAGGAATCATTCTTTCCTTTTGCTTGTTTCAGCTCAACCCAGAGCCATCCTGCAAGCACAAATATATATATATGTTGCTTTTAAAATTGTTGACAAAGAAATAAGGGAATTTCTGATATAGCTATTTCGAGTTTCTTAACTCTCTTCAGTCAGACTCACCCTTCTGGGATTCGAACCTGGGCAGTCTGCATGTTAAGCAGATGCTTTAACCTATTGAGCCACAAGTTCTCTCCCGCTTTGTCAGTAGTCAGGGAGTAAGGATATGTGTCAAGTGTTTATTTTTTAGATTGCACCCTGTAAACCCAAATATGGGAGGAAGGAATCATTCTTTCCTTTTGCTTGTTTCAGCTCAACCCAGAGCCATCCTGCAAGCACAAATATATATATGTTGTTTTTAAAATTGTTGACAAAGAAATAAGGGAATTTCTGATATAGCTATTTCGAGTTTCTTAACTCTCTTCAGTCAGACTCACCCTTCTGGGATTCGAACCTGGGCAGTCTGCATGCTAAGCAGATGCTTTAACCTATTGAGCCACAAGTTCTCTCCCGCTTTGTCAGTAGTCAGGGAGTAAGGATATGTGTCAAGTGTTTATTTTTTAGATTGCACCCTGTAAACCCAAATATGGGAGGAAGGAATCATTCTTTCCTTTTGCTTGTTTCAGCTCAACCCAGAGCCATCCTGCAAGCACAAATATATATATGTTGTTTTTAAAATTGTTGACAAAGAAATAAGGGAATTTCTGATATAGCTATTTCGAGTTTCTTAACTCTCTTCAGTCAGACTCACCCTTCTGGGATTCGAACCTGGGCAGTCTGCATGCTAAGCAGATGCTTTAACCTATTGAGCCACAAGTTCTTTCCCGCTTTGTCAGTAGTCAGGGAGTAAGGATATGTGTCAAGTGTTTATTTTTTAGATTGCACCCTGTAAACCCAAATATGGGAGGAAGGAATCATTCTTTCCTTTTGCTTGTTTCAGCTCAACCCAGAGCCATCCTGCAAGCACAAATATATATATGTTGCTTTTAAAATTGTTGACAAAGAAATAAGGGAATTTCTGATATAGCTATTTCGAGTTTCTTAACTCTCTTCAGTCAGACTCACCCTTCTGGGATTCGAACCTGGGCAGTCTGCATGTTAAGCAGATGCTTTAACCTATTGAGCCACAAGTTCTCTCCCGCTTTGTCAGTAGTCAGGGAGTAAGGATATGTGTCAAGTGTTTATTTTTTAGATTGCACCCTGTAAACCCAAATATGGGAGGAAGGAATCATTCTTTCCTTTTGCTTGTTTCAGCTCAACCCAGAGCCATCCTGCAAGCACAAATATATATATATGTTGTTTTTAAAATTGTTGACAAAGAAATAAGGGAATTTCTGATATAGCTATTTCGAGTTTCTTAACTCTCTTCAGTCAGACTCACCCTTCTGGGATTCGAACCTGGGCAGTCTGCATGCTAAGCAGATGCTTTAACCTATTGAGCCACAAGTTCTCTCCCGCTTTGTCAGTAGTCAGGGAGTAAGGATATGTGTCAAGTGTTTATTTTTTAGATTGCACCCTGTAAACCCAAATATGGGAGGAAGGAATCATTCTTTCCTTTTGCTTGTTTCAGCTCAACCCAGAGCCATCCTGCAAGCACAAATATATATATGTTGTTTTTAAAATTGTTGACAAAGAAATAAGGGAATTTCTGATATAGCTATTTCGAGTTTCTTAACTCTCTTCAGTCAGACTCACCCTTCTGGGATTCGAACCTGGGCAGTCTGCATGCTAAGCAGATGCTTTAACCTATTGAGCCACAAGTTCTTTCCCGCTTTGTCAGTAGTCAGGGAGTAAGGATATGTGTCAAGTGTTTATTTTTTAGATTGCACCCTGTAAACCCAAATATGGGAGGAAGGAATCATTCTTTCCTTTTGCTTGTTTCAGCTCAACCCAGAGCCATCCTGCAAGCACAAATATATATATGTTGTTTTTAAAATTGTTGACAAAGAAATAAGGGAATTTCTGATATAGCTATTTCGAGTTTCTTAACTCTCTTCAGTCAGACTCACCCTTCTGGGATTCGAACCTGGGCAGTCTGCATGTTAAGCAGATGCTTTAACCTATTGAGCCACAAGTTCTCTCCCGCTTTGTCAGTAGTCAGGGAGTAAGGATATGTGTCAAGTGTTTATTTTTTAGATTGCACCCTGTAAACCCAAATATGGGAGGAAGGAATCATTCTTTCCTTTTGCTTGTTTCAGCTCAACCCAGAGCCATCCTGCAAGCACAAATATATATATGTTGTTTTTAAAATTGTTGACAAAGAAATAAGGGAATTTCTGATATAGCTATTTCGAGTTTCTTAACTCTCTTCAGTCAGACTCACCCTTCTGGGATTCGAACCTGGGCAGTCTGCATGCTAAGCAGATGCTTTAACCTATTGAGCCACAAGTTCTCTCCCGCTTTGTCAGTAGTCAGGGAGTAAGGATATGTGTCAAGTGTTTATTTTTTAGATTGCACCCTGTAAACCCAAATATGGGAGGAAGGAATCATTCTTTCCTTTTGCTTGTTTCAGCTCAACCCAGAGCCATCCTGCAAGCACAAATATATATATGTTGTTTTTAAAATTGTTGACAAAGAAATAAGGGAATTTCTGATATAGCTATTTCGAGTTTCTTAACTCTCTTCAGTCAGACTCACCCTTCTGGGATTCGAACCTGGGCAGTCTGCATGCTAAGCAGATGCTTTAACCTATTGAGCCACAAGTTCTTTCCCGCTTTGTCAGTAGTCAGGGAGTAAGGATATGTGTCAAGTGTTTATTTTTTAGATTGCACCCTGTAAACCCAAATATGGGAGGAAGGAATCATTCTTTCCTTTTGCTTGTTTCAGCTCAACCCAGAGCCATCCTGCAAGCACAAATATATATATATGTTGTTTTTAAAATTGTTGACAAAGAAATAAGGGAATTTCTGATATAGCTATTTCGAGTTTCTTAACTCTCTTCAGTCAGACTCACCCTTCTGGGATTCGAACCTGGGCAGTCTGCATGTTAAGCAGATGCTTTAACCTATTGAGCCACAAGTTCTCTCCCGCTTTGTCAGTAGTCAGGGAGTAAGGATATGTGTCAAGTGTTTATTTTTTAGATTGCACCCTGTAAACCCAAATATGGGAGGAAGGAATCATTCTTTCCTTTTGCTTGTTTCAGCTCAACCCAGAGCCATCCTGCAAGCACAAATATATATATGTTGTTTTTAAAATTGTTGACAAAGAAATAAGGGAATTTCTGATATAGCTATTTCGAGTTTCTTAACTCTCTTCAGTCAGACTCACCCTTCTGGGATTCGAACCTGGGCAGTCTGCATGCTAAGCGGATGCTTTAACCTATTGAGCCACAAGTTCTCTCCCGCTTTGTCAGTAGTCAGGGAGTAAGGATATGTGTCAAGTGTTTATTTTTTAGATTGCACCCTGTAAACCCAAATATGGGAGGAAGGAATCATTCTTTCCTTTTGCTTGTTTCAGCTCAACCCAGAGCCATCCTGCAAGCACAAATATATATATGTTGTTTTTAAAATTGTTGACAAAGAAATAAGGGAATTTCTGATATAGCTATTTCGAGTTTCTTAACTCTCTTCAGTCAGACTCACCCTTCTGGGATTCGAACCTGGGCAGTCTGCATGCTAAGCAGATGCTTTAACCTATTGAGCCACAAGTTCTCTCCCGCTTTGTCAGTAGTCAGGGAGTAAGGATATGTGTCAAGTGTTTATTTTTTAGATTGCACCCTGTAAACCCAAATATGGGAGGAAGGAATCATTCTTTCCTTTTGCTTGTTTCAGCTCAACCCAGAGCCATCCTGCAAGCACAAATATATATATGTTGTTTTTAAAATTGTTGACAAAGAAATAAGGGAATTTCTGATATAGCTATTTCGAGTTTCTTAACTCTCTTCAGTCAGACTCACCCTTCTGGGATTCGAACCTGGGCAGTCTGCATGCTAAGCAGATGCTTTAACCTATTGAGCCACAAGTTCTCTCCCGCTTTGTCAGTAGTCAGGGAGTAAGGATATGTGTCAAGTGTTTATTTTTTAGATTGCACCCTGTAAACCCAAATATGGGAGGAAGGAATCATTCTTTCCTTTTGCTTGTTTCAGCTCAACCCAGAGCCATCCTGCAAGCACAAATATATATATGTTGTTTTTAAAATTGTTGACAAAGAAATAAGGGAATTTCTGATATAGCTATTTCGAGTTTCTTAACTCTCTTCAGTCAGACTCACCCTTCTGGGATTCGAACCTGGGCAGTCTGCATGCTAAGCAGATGCTTTAACCTATTGAGCCACAAGTTCTTTCCCGCTTTGTCAGTAGTCAGGGAGTAAGGATATGTGTCAAGTGTTTATTTTTTAGATTGCACCCTGTAAACCCAAATATGGGAGGAAGGAATCATTCTTTCCTTTTGCTTGTTTCAGCTCAACCCAGAGCCATCCTGCAAGCACAAATATATATATGTTGTTTTTAAAATTGTTGACAAAGAAATAAGGGAATTTCTGATATAGCTATTTCGAGTTTCTTAACTCTCTTCAGTCAGACTCACCCTTCTGGGATTCGAACCTGGGCAGTCTGCATGCTAAGCAGATGCTTTAACCTATTGAGCCACAAGTTCTTTCCCGCTTTGTCAGTAGTCAGGGAGTAAGGATATGTGTCAAGTGTTTATTTTTTAGATTGCACCCTGTAAACCCAAATATGGGAGGAAGGAATCATTCTTTCCTTTTGCTTGTTTCAGCTCAACCCAGAGCCATCCTGCAAGCACAAATATATATATGTTGTTTTTAAAATTGTTGACAAAGAAATAAGGGAATTTCTGATATAGCTATTTCGAGTTTCTTAACTCTCTTCAGTCAGACTCACCCTTCTGGGATTCGAACCTGGGCAGTCTGCATGCTAAGCAGATGCTTTACCCTATTGAGCCACAAGTTCTCTCCCGCTTTGTCAGTAGTCAGGGAGTAAGGATATGTGTCAAGTGTTTATTTTTTAGATTGCACCCTGTAAACCCAAATATGGGAGGAAGGAATCATTCTTTCCTTTTGCTTGTTTCAGCTCAACCCAGAGCCATCCTGCAAGCACAAATATATATATGTTGTTTTTAAAATTGTTGACAAAGAAATAAGGGAATTTCTGATATAGCTATTTCGAGTTTCTTAACTCTCTTCAGTCAGACTCACCCTTCTGGGATTCGAACCTGGGCAGTCTGCATGCTAAGCGGATGCTTTAACCTATTGAGCCACAAGTTCTCTCCCGCTTTGTCAGTAGTCAGGGAGTAAGGATATGTGTCAAGTGTTTATTTTTTAGATTGCACCCTGTAAACCCAAATATGGGAGGAAGGAATCATTCTTTCCTTTTGCTTGTTTCAGCTCAACCCAGAGCCATCCTGCAAGCACAAATATATATATGTTGTTTTTAAAATTGTTGACAAAGAAATAAGGGAATTTCTGATATAGCTATTTCGAGTTTCTTAACTCTCTTCAGTCAGACTCACCCTTCTGGGATTCGAACCTGGGCAGTCTGCATGCTAAGCAGATGCTTTAACCTATTGAGCCACAAGTTCTCTCCCGCTTTGTCAGTAGTCAGGGAGTAAGGATATGTGTCAAGTGTTTATTTTTTAGATTGCACCCTGTAAACCCAAATATGGGAGGAAGGAATCATTCTTTCCTTTTGCTTGTTTCAGCTCAACCCAGAGCCATCCTGCAAGCACAAATATATATATGTTGTTTTTAAAATTGTTGACAAAGAAATAAGGGAATTTCTGATATAGCTATTTCGAGTTTCTTAACTCTCTTCAGTCAGACTCACCCTTCTGGGATTCGAACCTGGGCAGTCTGCATGCTAAGCAGATGCTTTAACCTATTGAGCCACAAGTTCTCTCCCGCTTTGTCAGTAGTCAGGGAGTAAGGATATGTGTCAAGTGTTTATTTTTTAGATTGATCTTGTGGCTCAATAGGTTAAAGCATCTGCTTAGCATGCAGACTGCCCAGGTTCGAATCCCAGAAGGGTGAGTCTGACTGAAGAGAGTTAAGAAACTCGAAATAGCTATATCAGAAATTCCCTTATTTCTTTGTCAACAATTTTAAAAACAACATATATATATTTGTGCTTGCAGGATGGCTCTGGGTTGAGCTGAAACAAGCAAAAGGAAAGAATGATTCCTTCCTCCCATATTTGGGTTTACAGGGTGCAATCTAAAAAATAAACACTTGACACATATCCTTACTCCCTGACTACTGACAAAGCGGGAGAGAACTTGTGGCTCAATAGGTTAAAGCATCTGCTTAGCATGCAGACTGCCCAGGTTCGAATCCCAGAAGGGTGAGTCTGACTGAAGAGAGTTAAGAAACTCGAAATAGCTATGTCAGAAATTCCCTTATTTCTTTGTCAACAATTTTAAAAACAACATATATATATTTGTGCTTGCAGGATGGCTCTGGGTTGAGCTGAAACAAGCAAAAGGAAAGAATGATTCCTTCCTCCCATATTTGGGTTTACAGGGTGCAATCTAAAAAATAAACACTTGACACATATCCTTACTCCCTGACTACTGACAAAGCGGGAGAGAACTTGTGGCTCAATAGGTTAAAGCATCTGCTTAGCATGCAGACTGCCCAGGTTCGAATCCCAGAAGGGTGAGTCTGACTGAAGAGAGTTAAGAAACTCGAAATAGCTATATCAGAAATTCCCTTATTTCTTTGTCAACAATTTTAAAAACAACATATATATTTGTGCTTGCAGGATGGCTCTGGGTTGAGCTGAAACAAGCAAAAGGAAAGAATGATTCCTTCCTCCCATATTTGGGTTTACAGGGTGCAATCTAAAAAATAAACACTTGACACATATCCTTACTCCCTGACTACTGACAAAGCGGGAGAGAACTTGTGGCTCAATAGGTTAAAGCATCTGCTTAGCATGCAGACTGCCCAGGTTCGAATCCCAGAAGGGTGAGTCTGACTGAAGAGAGTTAAGAAACTCGAAATAGCTATATCAGAAATTCCCTTATTTCTTTGTCAACAATTTTAAAAACAACATATATATATTTGTGCTTGCAGGATGGCTCTGGGTTGAGCTGAAACAAGCAAAAGGAAAGAATGATTCCTTCCTCCCATATTTGGGTTTACAGGGTGCAATCTAAAAAATAAACACTTGACACATATCCTTACTCCCTGACTACTGACAAAGCGGGAGAGAACTTGTGGCTCAATAGGTTAAAGCATCTGCTTAGCATGCAGACTGCCCAGGTTCGAATCCCAGAAGGGTGAGTCTGACTGAAGAGAGTTAAGAAACTCGAAATAGCTATATCAGAAATTCCCTTATTTCTTTGTCAACAATTTTAAAAACAACATATATATATTTGTGCTTGCAGGATGGCTCTGGGTTGAGCTGAAACAAGCAAAAGGAAAGAATGATTCCTTCCTCCCATATTTGGGTTTACAGGGTGCAATCTAAAAAATAAACACTTGACACATATCCTTACTCCCTGACTACTGACAAAGCGGGAGAGAACTTGTGGCTCAATAGGTTAAAGCATCTGCTTAGCATGCAGACTGCCCAGGTTCGAATCCCAGAAGGGTGAGTCTGACTGAAGAGAGTTAAGAAACTCGAAATAGCTATATCAGAAATTCCCTTATTTCTTTGTCAACAATTTTAAAAACAACATATATATATTTGTGCTTGCAAGATGGCTCTGGGTTGAGCTGAAACAAGCAAAAGGAAAGAATGATTCCTTCCTCCCATATTTGGGTTTACAGGGTGCAATCTAAAAAATAAACACTTGACACATATCCTTACTCCCTGACTACTGACAAAGCGGGAGAGAACTTGTGGCTCAATAGGTTAAAGCATCTGCTTAGCATGCAGACTGCCCAGGTTCGAATCCCAGAAGGGTGAGTCTGACTGAAGAGAGTTAAGAAACTCGAAATAGCTATATCAGAAATTCCCTTATTTCTTTGTCAACAATTTTAAAAACAACATATATATATTTGTGCTTGCAGGATGGCTCTGGGTTGAGCTGAAACAAGCAAAAGGAAAGAATGATTCCTTCCTCCCATATTTGGGTTTACAGGGTGCAATCTAAAAAATAAACACTTGACACATATCCTTACTCCCTGACTACTGACAAAGCGGGAGAGAACTTGTGGCTCAATAGGTTAAAGCATCTGCTTAGCATGCAGACTGCCCAGGTTCGAATCCCAGAAGGGTGAGTCTGACTGAAGAGAGTTAAGAAACTCGAAATAGCTATATCAGAAATTCCCTTATTTCTTTGTCAACAATTTTAAAAACAACATATATATATTTGTGCTTGCAGGATGGCTCTGGGTTGAGCTGAAACAAGCAAAAGGAAAGAATGATTCCTTCCTCCCATATTTGGGTTTACAGGGTGCAATCTAAAAAATAAACACTTGACACATATCCTTACTCCCTGACTACTGACAAAGCGGGAGAGAACTTGTGGCTCAATAGGTTAAAGCATCTGCTTAGCATGCAGACTGCCCAGGTTCGAATCCCAGAAGGGTGAGTCTGACTGAAGAGAGTTAAGAAACTCGAAATAGCTATATCAGAAATTCCCTTATTTCTTTGTCAACAATTTTAAAAACAACATATATATATTTGTGCTTGCAGGATGGCTCTGGGTTGAGCTGAAACAAGCAAAAGGAAAGAATGATTCCTTCCTCCCATATTTGGGTTTACAGGGTGCAATCTAAAAAATAAACACTTGACACATATCCTTACTCCCTGACTACTGACAAAGCGGGAGAGAACTTGTGGCTCAATAGGTTAAAGCATCTGCTTAGCATGCAGACTGCCCAGGTTCGAATCCCAGAAG